>JAODAI010060338.1:0-10620 GCA_027575025.1 Scotoplanes globosa | reverse complement strand
TTGGCCTATAACCAGGTATTGTCAAGATAGTTGGTTGGCCTATAACCAGGTATTGTCAAGATAGTTGGTTGGCCTATAACCAGGTATTGTCAAGATAGTTGGTTGGCCTATGGACACCCAAATATCAATTGTTGTCTTAATTTTCATTTTATATAGTGGGAGAAGAGATGGATCCTCCAAAATACAAATGGCGGAAAACGTCACCAAAGCGTACCGCTGGTTAATATTTTTATGTAAGGTTAAGGGTAGTTAATCTACGCCGTCCGAGACGACCAGACTTGTGGTCTACAAAAAGTTGACAAATTAGGCTGTACTTTGGGCTACAAAAATTTGAAAAAAATTATCTGACAAAATTAATGTACTTTTCAAGGTAAATAATTTATATTTCTGCATTGTTTACTTACCTTCCATAATTTGTTCGTATTTCTTGATTGTTGCCAATCTGGTAGTGGTATATGGCTACGAGTGAAATGTAACATAGCTTTCCACATGAAGGGCAACCAAAAGTACTAAAGGATTACCCAATCTAACATAGCTTTCCACATGAAGGGCAACCAAAAGTACTAAAGGATTACCCAATTTAAGTGAAATCTAACATAGCTTTCCACATGAAGGGCAACCAAAAGTACTAAAGGATTACCCAATTTAAGATGTTGGACAATACATCACAACATGCCTTAACCAGGGCTGTGTTTTGTCTTTCCAGTATGCCTGACAAGCCACTTACGTGATGCTGCTATATAGCATGATGTTGTCAATAAACCATGGACATCATCATCATCTATCCAGTTTTGATGCGGTTTGTTCCCCGTTGACGGGGGTGGTCGGATTCACCTCACTCTTGCCACAATAGTTGTCGCCATCGTGAGTGTTAATGGAGCAAGATTTTCTATTGGGAGTACGCCCTTGCTTACACCCAACCTAAATTAAGAGTTTACTATTTCACCCATAGCTGGGGACGATATCGTACAGCCAACGGGCAGAGAACAACCAAAGTTGTCCGTTAACCTCCAGAATGTAATGGAGGTGGGGGTGGATATCGGTATAGAGTTATCGCGGACGCTCATCCCTTTTATTTGTTTGCATCGTTAAAGCCCTGACTGGGACTTGAATCTAATTAATCTGTCTGGCACTATTATGGCCGTTAAATTACGTCTCTCTCACTCCCTCTCTCAGGACCGAGTGGTCATCGCAGTTCTCTCCGCGTGACCTGGTGACCTATTCAGTGAACCCGCTCTTCATCTTTCCCACGCACTACACGGGTGAGCCCAACTACACCAGCGACACGGAAACCTCAAATATATGGGAGGAGGGGAACGAGCTGAAAGATGAGGCAGAGGCGACCGCGGTAGAGGGAACAACGGCAGAGGAGACCGCAAAGGATGTCGCCACGGGAGAGGGGACAGCACAGGGAGAAGAGGCGAAGGAGTCATCAAACGGGACAAGTCATGTGGCCAGTCGGAAAGAGGGTGAGGAGGAATCCAATGATCTGAAGAGTATTTCTTCTTCGAGCTCCGAGGTCAAGGGGGATTCGTTGGGCAAGAGTACAGAGCACACAGAGCTATGATGGGGTCACTGAACTCATGTACACTGACTGACCTTTGACCTAGATATATGGAGTAGAGTGAACTGTGATGCAGTTGTCTGAACTGTGATAATCAGGGTAGTAGCTCTACGGTGGGCGGCATAATCAGAGTTGTTCCGGCTAGGAGGGCTCTGGTTGTCCATCGGATGAGGACCTAAAACGGCGGTCCCGGGGCAGGACCACCCAGCTGTCGCATTATCCTAGTGTCTGGCCATTTGTTCGTAATGAGTAGGGAATGAAGACGGATGGCCATTCCTTTTGTTTGTATCGTTAAATCCCTGTTGATGTGCCGCTGAAATTATCTCTCTAAAGCAGCTACGGTGGGTACTGTCAACTGGTGGCAGTACCAGACATTCTGGGCTGATAATAATGTCTTCCGTCCAACAATAAACACAATATTCCACAATATACCAAAACTCCACCTTATCCAAAAATTACTCCAATTAAATGAAAATGTGTATGAATATTCAAAAAAAATCCTGGTGCTAAAGTTAGAACTCCGGTAATAAGAATTCACAATTTTGGCTTGTGACATTATGCATTATGTTACCATGGGTGGTGCCAGGATATCCCCGATGAAGGGATAACTTCCCCTACCGAGAGGGCTGGCTTCCCCGACGGAGAGGATAGTTTCCTTTTGGTTTGAAATAGTGCTGTAATTGTAATATGGGGCATTATTAATGCTAAAAAGTTCCAGCCGGGCACATAGTCCTTAAAAATATTTATGATAAATCTAAAAAAAATCCTGGACAAATTTAATAATATTCCCAGACGGGGACTCGGCATCTCTGACAGGTAGCTGGTGGTGCTACCCCTGACTGTTAGTAAGTAGGCTATATAACTTTACATGTCCCTGTTCTGTAACTCCGCCGCATTAGTGCAAACGTTTGATTCTTGCTGCGATGTTAGTTGTACTCATATTTTAACTTTCTAAATGTAAGTATTGTGCAGCTAACTACTAGACAGTATAATGTATTTTGTGCTGTTGGGATTGGTTTTAATACCATAAACGGCCCAGTATTGTGAGTGACGATACAAATTTATATGGAAGACTTTCCAAGTTAAGGATTAATTTTGAATAGTATTCTTTCACGAATGGGTAACCAGTGGAGTTGTTCAAGCATGGGGGTGATGTGTTCATGTTTTTTTTGTTTTTTTAACAAACAACGCGGGCAGTAGCGTACTGTCAACTAGCATTATTTATTGCATATTATAAAAAATATAATAATCAAGGCATATATTCATGCATATTTTAATAAAATTTATATAAATGTATGCATATTTCAATAATACATTTGGAATATATGATGCATCACAGTAGATCAGGTATTACGTCAGCAAGCTTCATTTTGAGATGGGAGTGGTTTTCATCCACAATAGATCACATGTTCAATGGAATATAGTTGCTGTACTGATATCTCAACATGACCAAGAGCCGACGTAATAATGTTGCATCCGTGGTCGGGGCAACTACCCCCGGACAGCTAACCCTTTGAAGGTCAGGGCCGGCGATGTCCGGGGAATAATTGTCAGTGGGGTAGTTGCCCTAGCATCGCTGCACCACACATTATATCAATATGAGGATGATACCTGATTTGTTGCATCAGATACAGTAAATGACATACCTGCTTATTTATGACATTATAAGCATACTTCATTATCTATTAATAATCACTTTAATAATCTTAAAATGGTTGTCCTATACAGTGAGTGAGATTCTAAAAAGACCGTATTATTTGGAAGTGGAAACTGCAGAAGAAGAAGAATATGTGGCTAACAACCCCCACTATGGACAGTATGCAGAACCACATTCCACTCCAATATAATTACAAGTACATAGCTACTTTTAGCTAATTATCCAGCTAACTTGTGATTGGTCATATCCCTTATGTCTATCATAATATTAAAGTACCAATGTAGACAGTGTAGTAGTAGTTCCCCGAGTAAACAGACATACTGTACATAGCCTGGGGTATGTGTGACCTTGGAGTCTGTCCATAGCCTGTGGTATGTGTTTGCTTGGAGTGGGTACATTCATCTAGGTATATACGCCAGCATAGTAACAGTATGACCTTCCTACAGTATAAGAAATGTACTGAAAACTTGTTGTAGGCTACAGTAGAAATTTAATAAGTACTGAGTAGGAGCCTGTGTAGGCAGCATGGGTAGGGAGCCTAGGTATGGAACATGGGTAGGCATCCTGGGTAAGTTTCCCTGGGTAGGGAGCATGGGTAGGGAACAAAGCCTGGGTAGGGAGCCTGGGTATGGAACATGGGTAGGCATCCTGGGTAAGTTTTCCTGGGTAGGGAGCATGGGTAGGGAACATGGGTAGGCAGTCTGGGTAGGGAACCTGGGTAGGGAGCATGGTATGGGGAATGGGTAGGGACCATGTGTCGGGAGCATGGGTAGGGAGCTTAGGGATGGAGCCAATGTAAGGAGCACAGAGGGAGCCCAGAAAGGTAGCCCAGGGAGGAAGCCTGTGGAGGGGAGAGCCTAGGGGGGGGCCAGTCTAGAGGGAGCCTATGGATGGAACCCACAGCATGAAACCCAAGGAGGAAGCATAGGGAGGGAGCATAGAGAGGAGCCATAGAGCACCTAGGGAGGGAACACATTGTGTACAAATAACAAAAATGGGAACTCTTGAAATTTAAAATAACCGTTTCACCAATATTGAGATTCACTTGCATTGGAACTCTTGTTTTAACCTGGGGTTCTGGGTCACTGACACACAGGAACCTGAGATGACCCTTGAAAAAAATACCGAAGGATCAGCTTGACCCTTACTGGGCTCCCTCTCTGCGCTCCTTACATTGGCTCCCTCCCTAAGCTCCCCACCCATGCTCCCTACCTGCAGGCTGCCTACCCAGGCTCCCTACCCAGTACTTGGCTTATTAAAGTTCTACTGTAGCCTACAACAAGTTTTCAGTACAATTCTTACAGGAAGGTACCAACTATACTGTCATATATACTTAGATGAATGTACACACCCCAAGGTCACATACACCCCAGGCTAACGTTAGCTGGATAATTATCTCAAAGTGGCTATATACTTGTAACTACTATGATATTGAAGTGGAATGTGCTTCTACATACTGTGCATAGTGGAAGCTGACATAGCCACATATTCTTCTTCTGCAGTTTCTACTTCCCAAACACACGGCCATTTTAGAAACCCACTCACTCACTGTGTAATATAATCTCAATTGTATTGCGATAAAAATCCTGAGTTCACCCCAAAAAAATATTTTCAAGCATTGCAAGTAAATTCTTTAACTTTGCAGTATTATCTACTGGCGGGCCTTTGTGGTATCCACCTCTGAATTTCAAAGTGAAACACATTCATATTATAAATCATAACGAGGGTACTTTATTTTTGTAGTAACAAATTCTTGCTTCTTTTTCCCACCACATATAAGGATGGTGCTGAAATTACTACTTATAATTTTTTGTAAGGGTGCTAATTGTGAATTTATATGTATAATATGGTGCTTTACCTTTGCTTCCGTCGGTGTGCTGCTGTTGCTAAAATATTTTTGTACTTCAAAAACACAGTAATAGTTGATCATGTTGAATTTTCCAATAAAATTGTCTGCATTATATTTTAGGCCAATAAGGCAGCAGAATTGGACAGATTTAATGGCTATCGATGTTTGGATCTAACCACGGCCGTTCTTTTCTAAAAATATTTTTGTACTTTTAAAACTTTATTCTCTTGCCCTATGTGGAATGTTTCCAGAGTGCTGGTGTCAAAATCACAGCAAATGTTAATCATGATGATTTTTCCAATTATATTGTCTCTTTATATTTTAGGCCTATAAGAAAGCGGAGGTGGTTTGTTTGGTCCGGCAGCAAAACAAAGGGCTGTGAGAATTGGTTTATAACCTTCGGTAACTTTGACATATAGTAATTTATAATACTAAAAACTATTTAAAGTAAACAATCTTTCTCGTATTTTTGCCATACTTTATGTTATGAAATAGAGACCCTTGCATATTCCTTCTGTGAAGGTAAGTAACCCAGCCACTTTTCCAAGCTATTTATTTTTTGGATAAATCCAAACCGCTCTATACTGATATGTTCTGTATGATACACAATTGTATCATACCATTACCATAGGATAACAATTTGACCCAAATGTAGCAGCAGCGCTAATTGGCACCGCTACATTTGGTTCAACTTGCTAAACTTCTGTATTTCCACTTATATAATTTGCTCTCCAAATGTACTTAACTTTTGCTACAATGTTGCAAGTACGATCTTTACTCAATTAGTACAACTTGAATCTTGCCTTTTGTATGTACTTAAAACATTCATTGTTTTTATACCAACTACCGAATAATAGTGCCTCAGTTAACAAATATCTGTTTACTACCATTGTGTGATATAAACCATGTAACAGCAAATTAAAAGATGAAAACTGGCTAGAGAAACAAAATTGTGTCTTTTGTTTTATTTACATTTTGTTATTTATATCCTTGCTATTACATTATATTTATGCATAATTAAATTACTAAGTGAAGCAGACATGGCCCACATTTTCCTAGTTGAGGATCACTCGATTGCTGACCGTGCTTCAATCTCGTATGCGGGGCATTAAGCGAGAAGGCAACACACGTACCATCCACCAAGTTAACCCGTATCACAGTTCTGGAATATATATTTTTTTAATAATAATTCTAGAAGTAAAAATATAAAAGTTAGCAGAGCAGTGATAACTGGCCATTCAGCACAGTGCCTGCCGATGACATTATATTCAGTCTTGTAAGGGTTCATACCAGTTGGAATACTCCAGATAGATGTCTACATATAAATGTAATAAGGAGTAGGCTGCGACCAGGGTTCGATCCCCTGTCGGACGTACACATGGGATGGTCATGTCTACAAATAGACGTACCCCCCCTCCCCAATTGTATCAAATGGCTATCCAAATAAATAACGGTCGGATAGGTCGGTCAATGAATTGATGAGCTTACATGAATTGATGAGCTTACATCTTAATGTGACTCGTCTTTAAACTTTAGTCACTGGACTAATGAGTCAATTGGAAACTCTTCATTGCTTTGTCAAAATAGAAAAAGTTTTGTAACCGCTTGGGTATTTGTAGTTCTGCATGGGATCCAATTCCCACTGCACCTGAATTATTTCTCTCATAGGCATATGACCAATCACTTTACTTCTTGCCTTGAATATTTAATTTACCACAAATCAAAACTCATCGCTAGTGGAGTGTGTCCCATTTAGTTTTGTCCAAGAATGTGTGGTTACAAAATGGACCGAAATGTCAGTACAACAAACTCTTTTTTCAGAGAAAAATGAAAACGGGAGGTTTTTTAGGTAGATATCTCTATGTTTGACTCTGAAATCGATCCTAACCACATGGTATACATGGTGTAATAATATTACTCTTTCATAGAGTGCTTTCCATCTCTGACGAGACAAAACCGGATTAAAACTGGACCGATGATGATACACTACGGCGGAGCACCGACTATATTGGTACTAAGTTATCCAATAGCTGCATTGTAGGTTATTAGTGTTATTGTTAATGACTATGCAGTAATGTGACACCATGGCAATTCAGTTATTATGTCGGCCAACAACAATATTGTGATTTTAGTGAAAGGTTTATTTATTTTGATATTTGGAGGGTGTTTAAAATTGGAAGCGAAAGTGTCCATTTTCAGGAAAATCTAAATGACAATGACCAGAAATCATGTGTTAAAGTTTATGGTTCAAAGTTACATTAGAAATGTTTTCCAATTGTTTTAAATTCTTGTATATATTATGGAATTATTATTAATAAAAAATAACTTTTCCTAATTAATATTCACAGATTTGTTCAGTTAATATGTGATATTTTTTTTAACATTTATCTGATTTTACAATTTAACCCAATTTCCGTATTTTTTTCAAAAACCTGATTCATGACAATCAACGAATTGGGAAGTAAACGGGTTGAAAATAGTCAAATATGAAAAATAATATTTTTACCAAAATTACAATAATTTGATTAAATATGTATTTATCTTGAAATAAAAATTGCTGACATCATACCCGTTTTGCAGTGGTATTTCACATATGTATGTAATTTACACAAACATTTGGAGACTGTCAAACTTAATCGGGAGGAGGGGTGCAGTAGAGCTCACCGTATGGGTGGACATGGTGTCTGGCTACCATAATTTGTGGAAGCTGGATGGAAAATTGTATGGAACTTGCGGGAGCAGCTATCGAACTGTGTGTGTTGGGGGTGCATCCAGCAGTCAATAGTCTTATATAGCCTATGGTCGGTGAACAGGATGATTGGAATCGAAATACACTATTAAAATAGACCTACACAATCATGGTCTATCACTATATCTCTCCGCTACGGCAACGATCGTAAACACATTGCTTCTATGTCACAGTGATGCAAGTTTGATAGCCTACTTACAAAGAGACCGGGTGCCATTTTCTCAATATTAATATCGAAGGTGTCACAGTAATATTTTATGTATACTGTAGCTCTAGTAATTAATAAATGTATCAAATTTAAATATTAGACCGGACTGTACCCTAAACTAGCCAGTGAAAACAATACTTTAAAGTAGGGGGTGGGGGGGCCTTATCAATGTTTCTCTCGAAATATAATATTCCCAAGACGTCACTGCCAAACGTAAGTAGAATTGGATATATCAATATGCATACATGTTATATACCAAATGAAAGGTAATTATATGTAGTATTTAAATTTAACACACATTTATGTTTTTGTCACTTCCTAAATATGTACAAAATATGTTATATTTCAACCAGATCAGCAGCATGATATTGGACAGTATGACCCATCTACTTTCAGTACTGTACAATGTATAGCATTATTAACCCTTTGACTGCCAATTTAATTTACTGCAGCACTGCCCACACCAATCGCTGGTTGAACTGCCCAGCTGGCTGCCACGCGCGGTGCTGTTCACAGATTCAAATGGCCAACGAAGCTACCATGGCTTTCATCTGACGTGATGTCAGCCCTGCCATTGCATATTTTTGGATTCCCTTGGTGATGTTCTCAGATACCTGCGGTCAGCTACGAGGCAAAGCAAGACGTGTTTGATTATGTCTCCCGCCAGCGTGTGTTAGCTAACACGCCTATGTCGGGTCATAGGGTTAAATAATACATATTACACTAAGATCCAAAGGGCGTACTTCCAAGATGGACCACAGCCAATCAGAATAACACAAATATACAAATATAACATCTTATTATTAACGGTGAGGGTTTTCCTTGTTGAGGATCACTAGATTGTTGACCACTCTCTAAATCTTGTATATGGAACATCAAGCGAGAAGACGGCATGTACCATTTTAAAGTCTTTGGTATGACCGGACCTACCATAATGGTTTCCAACTCGCACAGACTGGAAACCTCTGTTTCCCAGTTTACAGGTGGACGATATGCTCTACCGTTGCGCCATGCTAGTTGGTATGGTGACTTCAGCGTACTCGAACCGTCATAGACGCCAGTCACTCAAACTTTTGTGGATTGCAGTCTGCCAGCTTTCTGGCTGGCGGATGTTTTATCATTGCGTCATGCTAGATGGTATGACTCCACCCCCAGTCACTCGAACTATCATGGACTCGAGTATACCAGCTTGCTGGCAGATGTTCTATGGTTGCACCATGCTAGATGATATAACTCAGCCCCATTAGACTCAAACCCTTGTAGATATCTGGCTTGCTTCCGATTTGCTTCCGGCTTGCAAGGCAGATGTTGCGTCATTACGCCATGCTAGTTGCTATGACTCGACCTTCAGCGAACCCTCAAAACGTATGTCTCCTGGCTTGTAGGCAGATGCACTCCTCAACCATACATCCAGGTCACAGTCAATGGTACATCATTGTCTACAACTTTCATGGAAGGCCATTAGGGTCTTAAAGTCTCTCCACGTGGGTGGTGTGTTCCCCTTCAGTATTCGACCACAACTCTTGCACGGTGTTGTGAATAATCGGTTCAGGCTGTTTAACCAGGACTGCGGAGAAAACATATTGCATATATATATCAAATCGAACAAATTTCATTGGCAAAGTTAATTGTATTTTAAGATTCTATTTTAGCATTTAAAATACAACCTACCTGGACTGGTTGGAGGTAGTGTATGAATTTCACGTCAATGTCGTAGATCATTTAACATGGATTATGTCGACCATGAGTGAAACGGACATCTTAGTATGAAGTATTGAGGAGAGGGTTACAGTTATTGTGTTACCAAACATTAAGAACATAATTGTTTACAAAGTTAGATGATATTATTGTAAGCTTTATCGTTGCGCTATGCTAGATGGTATGACTCCAGTCACTCGAACCATCATGAACTCAAGTCTTCCAGGGTTATAGTTATAGTGTTGTGAAGTATTCAGGAGAGGGTTACAGTATAGTGTTACCAAAAATTAAGAACATCATTGTTTACAAATTCAGTTGCTTTTGTTCTATTATTGAAAGCGTACAGTACAGTCTTTAGCTTTCTAGGAGAGAAGTACAACATACGTAAGATAATTACATTTTGAATCTCGGAATATGTGTCTAAGAAACTTTCATCAAATAATAGAATATAAAGAGAGTGCACAACATAATGTAGACTAATATAATTGTTAACTTGTTTCTTGAAAAACGTTATCACAATTTGTAGACATTTGTGATACATCATAAGGGGTAACTTTAAAACTCATTGCCTAGATTTCCGGCGATTCCGGACCCATTTTGTGTGTTTGCTTCACCAATTCCAGTCACAAAGATTTCTGAGTTTACTCCGAAATCTTCCTGACTGGCATTTGGAAAGCAAATATACTAAATGAGTCAGTGCAAATTGGCTGCTGCTAGCCACTGCTTTCCCAGGGAATCGCTGGGAATCCCAGCAATGAGTTTTGAAGTGACCCCTAATGCTCCGGCACACGATAACACTAAAATAAAACAAGAAACATGCAAACTGCATGATGATTTCTTGTCATAATTTTTGGGGCCTATCTATGCATTGTAAAATAGCTTTAGCCTATCAGTA
>JAODAI010060227.1:0-12042 GCA_027575025.1 Scotoplanes globosa | reverse complement strand
AGCATATTGATTATAAGGTGAGGACTTTTATTGGTAGTATTGTCAAGCATATTGATTATAAGGTGAGGACTTTTATTTTAACCAGCTCAGTGACCATAACAACAGGGTTAGAGCTAGACTTCGAAATAATTTTAGGTGGGAATTTTGAAATTTGGGGAGGGATTTTTCAATATTCTTGGCGGTATATTTTCCAGCAAAATCAAAATTACGTTGAATAACTTAAGGTAATATAGATTTTATAGTAGGAATATCACAATAGAGCATGAATTGACTTATTATACTTGTCAAATTACCATTAAACAATAATCACTTTAAAAAAATTGGTGGTGGAGTTTATCAAGTTTATCGAGTTTAACAAAAGCATCAATCCCTCAATCCCACTGCTGGCACCAAACACTGCATAACAATGGAAGAGAAGAGCGGAGTTTCCCCAAAACAATTGGTGGGGATTATCCCCAATATCAGTGTCAATCCCGCAATCCCACTGCTAGCACCAACCCTGTATAACAATAGAAGAGAAGGGAGGGGTTTCCCCCCAAACAATTGGTGGGGATTATCCTCAACAACAGTGTCAGTCCCTCAATCACACTGCTAGCACCAACCCTGCATAACAATATAAGAGAAGAGAGGAGTTTCCCCCAAACAATTGGTTGGGATTATCCCCAACAACATCAATCCCTTAATCGCACTGCTAACACCAACCCTGCATAACAATATAAGAGACCTGAGGAGTTTCCTGCAAACAATTGGTGTGGATTATCCACAACAATTGGGATTATCCCCAACCAACAGTGTCAAACCCTCAATCCCACTGCTAGAACTAACCCTGCATACCAATAGAAGAGAAGGTAGGAGTTTCCCCCAGAGAATTGTTGGGAATTATACCCAACAACAGCATCAATCCCTCAATCCCACTGCGCACCAACCTGGCATAACAATATAAGAGAAGGGAGGAGTTTCCCCTAAACAATTGGTGGGGATTATCCCCGGGGAACAACAGTGTCAATCTGTCAATCCCACTGCCATCACCAACCTGGCATAACAATATAAGAGAAGGGAGGAGTTTCCCCTAAACAATTGGTGGGGATTATCCCCAACAACAGTGTCAATCCGTCAATCCCACTGCTAGCACCTACCCTGCATAACAATAGAAGAGAATGGAGGAGTTTCCCCCAAACAATTGGTCTTCCCCCTTATTTTTCTGTCTCTCTATATACATATGTGATATACCATGGTACACAGACAGGTGTTATGTCGGCCATTAATTGCTCATGTTGGCCATTAATTGCTCATGTTGGCCATTAATTGCTCATGTTGGCCATTAATTGCTCATGTCGGCCATTAATTGCTCATGTCGGCCATTGATTGCTCATGTCGGCCATTAATTGCTCATGTTGGCCATTAATTGCTCATGTTGCGATATTAGTGTAGACAGAAAGAGGCAGCTCTGTTTTTATGTCAAAATCAGGAAAATATTATTCTTAGGTTACTGAATTTGATAAATGAGTGTGTCGTTGCACAAGTTATAAATTTGAGAGGAAAACCTCTCTTATATATTAAACTGAAGAATTCTGACATAATAACCCAATCTGCCGTGGTGCATTACATATGTGAGGCACCACGGCAGATCAGATATTATATCTGTTGGCCATATTGCTCATGTTGAAATATCAGTAGAAAAAGAAAATGGAGAATATACATAATTAGCTTTATTTTTATACAAAATGAAGAAAATATGATTTTTCTAAGTCGCTGAAGTTCTTTAATTGAGTTGGTCATATTCCATTGCGTGGGTGATACATTTTGGAGGAAAACGGTAAACCTCTCCTCTCAAAACGACAAATACTGACATAATACCCGGTCTGCCGTGATGCATTACACATGTCGGACTAAAAATGTTTTGGTGAAAATCGAATGCAGCAGGTCAACTTTTAGGATAAAACATGAATTTTAAAGATAAAACATGAATTTACGCAACAAAGAACACCTGTATTTACCCAATTTTGTTCTCATTTATTTAACTTTTTATGCTTTCACAAAAAGGACATTTTAATGTACAGATTGCAGAACCACCTTTTAATAAATTTCATTAAATTTAGTAAATTTCTGTTTATCAACCGAAAGCTGGAGCTGCACTTGTGAATGACCAAATTCAGTGATTTGTAACATAATTTGTAAGGACAGGCACCCTGTAGCAGCCCTGGGAACCATGATTGATTGTAAAGTAGCAGGTTTTAAAACATAAAATGTTTTGCCGTTATATATCGCTGATTTGTTGCAAGACACACATATCTATGTTTATTTGGATTTGAGGGGTGGAGGATATTCCTGGGATCCAAAAGTAATTGTTTATTTATCTGTAATATGATTGTCATTGTGCTTTATTATATTGTCATATAAATGTTCCTATATTTATAATTGTCAGGGTTGTCGAGACTTGCTCAAGGTGCTTCTGGAGAAGGTTCAGCACATCCCAGGAAGTGTCAACATTGCTTACAAGACCGAAATGTTTCAGATTAAACAGGTAAATCATCAATGGACCTTTTGCATCATATCACTGTATATATCTGTATAGTGCCTCCTTGGATATGCAAATAACCATTGCTGATTGGCTGTACATAGTACATGTGATGTTGTATGTCTATATTTGGCACTGTCATGATTGATATTACAGAAGCTCTCTAGTACCTACCTCATACTGGTCTGCAAAGTAGTAGTAACATTTCATATCAGCTAACATAAACATGTCCCCATGTTGAATGTTGTACCGAACATTGGACTTCAAAAACAGCTGTAGATGAATATAGAAAAGGTAAGTAAGTAAGTAGCCTAATTAATATCAAACGTGACGGTGCGCTTGGTCGTCAAGAATCAGTCAAATGTCTGTACCCTTGAAAATACCCGACAACCATGCTCTAGTATGACCAGGCCGGGTCACAGAAAAACTATTGTATTTTTGCAACCTACAATGGATGGTAGCCTCTCCCGTTTTAACAAATATTGCACAAACTCTCACACTAACTACTTAGATTTACCCATCCCCTCTAATGTCTATGTAAACTATGTTAATATATAATATATTACCGCACATCGTGGGTAAAATGTAATAAAGTCCTGGAATAGAGGTATTATTTTACAGCATATGTGACCTGCTCTGACATAACGAGTCGGAAGTTTCCAACATAAAAAAGTGAGATATAGTTACAGGTATGTTCAATTATTACATACAATTACCTTTCATTTGGTATTTAACAAGTATCTAGATCATGTTTATATCTTCCTTTAATTATGTTTCAAAGTAACGTATTGGGAATGTAATATTTTTAGAGAAATCGGCTTATATCGTGTGATTTGCATTGGGCTACGTTCTACCACCCGCGCCAACGCGTGCGCATGTGTACATATTTTCACCTGTAACTCAATATCTCTATTTGCGACTTCCGACTCATTATGTCAGAGCAGGTCACATATTCCTGCCAAATTCTTGCTACTAGGATTCTAGTACTACTTACTTGCATGATGACAACCCTGCCAAGTTCCCGGCTAAATGAGCTCTCATGTAACTAATACCATCTTAATATTTGCTATGTGCGACCTTGCTAACTTTCGCACAAAAAAACGACCCGCGTAGTAGGCACAGAATTTTCCACACATCCAGGGCTATATGTCTCAGCCAAGTCTCCGTCAATCCGAGGCAATCTATTATATGCCCCATCTTGCAGGAGAGTGCCAACATAATTTTCATTGATGAGGTTGTATGAGCCACCCAAAGCCTTTGGTATTCCAGTTAAAGCCACTGGACTATAGTAATCATCACTCTATATTCAAACTCCTGACTTTGAGATCACATGTCCAACGCTCTATCCACTGCACACAAGGTATATCATTGATGTAGCTTGGCCTGGTTACAGACTTAATAGTAGAAGTACTTACCCCTTATAATCAAAAACCTTGAATTTTATTTTTCAGTTAGGAATAATCAGAAAATTATGAGTAATATTTGACTTATTAATAATCAGAAAATTGGGAGTAATACTTTACAATTATTAATAATCAGAAAATCGTAAAAAATCAGAAAATATTTCACAACTAAAGATCTCACCTTTCCCCGTCTGCTCTTATTTCTACTTCCCAGATCATAAATAAGATGGCTGCCCGATTGTACTTCAATACAGACATGTTGCTTAGACAGGGACTGTAATAAAATAAGTATATTATTAATATAATTTCTAAATAATACATGTGCTATATGGTTTAATCTCACAGACTGTGAAAAGGCTTATTATAATAAACCTTTTGGGGAGATTAAGCATAGCGCCCATGCATGAGAAGGTCACTTGCACTGTAACAAAGGTCAACAAGCGATTGATTATTAATATTTGGCCTACATTTCTAATAATATAATTATCAAAAAAGTATTATAAAGACAAAAATATATAGCGTGCAATTACATTTAATTTTAATCACCCTAAGAACACAAACCTTGAAGGCGAGTAAAACTCAATTGCAATAATCTGAATACGATATTTTGTAATCTAACAACAAACAGCGACGCAGCACATGCTGACATGCGTACAGTGCTTGATTCTATTGTTTTGCTTTGCTTCGTTGACCTTTGGTGACCTCCTTATGCATATGCAATTTTCTGAGATTGCTGCCATGCCAAACACCTTAATCCAATCAGTCCAACGGATTCAAAATTTTGCAGCGTGTGTCGTTACATGGGAAAATAAGTATGACCACATTATACCTATTCTTTTTTGGTTGCACTAGCTCCCAATAACAATGAGAATTTGATATAAAATTTTGTGAATTGTTTTTTACTGCATTAATAATAATAATACATTCAATTTATTACGGGCCTTATAATGTAAAACAAACTCAAGGCGCTGTACAATAAAAATACATAACATAAATATATATACATATAACTACAAACAATTACCTAAAAATATATACAGCTATATACAACTAAACATATGGGTTTTTTAATTATTTTTGAAGGTATTTATATTTGTCATCGTGCACAATTTGGAAGGCAAGCTGTTCCATACTTTTGGGGATGCAACCGAAAATGCCTGTTCACCATAGAAATTAGTTCGGCTAGATCTTGTTGTACATATAAGAAATTCGGCAGCCGATCTCAGTGCCCTGCGTGGCCGGTATTCTTTAATAAGATCGCTTGAGTATATCGGGGCTATCCCATGTAGCGCTTTGACATTAGAGCACCCCCAGTATCTTCAAGAACTTATAACCATCGCATGGGGACGTTAAATGGCGGTCCCGGGGTAGGATTACTTGTACCTACCTCGACATATCTAGTCACTTGTCTAAAAGAGTAGGGCAAAAGCTTGGTGATCATCCATGATCACATTTAATAACGAACTGTGTATCCTGAAAGATATAGTTACAAACATAAACTGGTAGTTAAAGAGTTAAACATACCTTGACAGGAACAGCTATCTGATTGGTCTCTTGTCTTCCAACAAAATTTTCACCTGTAAAAAACATAAAGTTAAAACTACCTCAAAAATGTGTAAAGAAAGTACACTACATAATATACTGTATAAGAATAGGCTCCCCCCACCCCCGCCCGCCTAGTTGAATAGAACATTCAATCTTTCTAACTCAAGATGAAATAGTTTTAACTGTTGCACAATAAAAAAAAATCACTATTAGTTTTATACAACACCCTGTTTTCAATGGTCTTTAACTTTGCCTGTTTAGGTCCTGGCCTAACACTAGACCAAGCCTAAAGTTATGCCTAGCCGTATGGTAAAAAATGCACGGATGATAGTAAAAAATGCACGGTAGAATAAATAAATGCACAGTGATTGTAAATAGATGCGCAGGAGTGACGGCATCACTGAGCAATGTTGATTTTTTAACTGAGGTCATGTGACACACGGTTGTCCAATCAAATGTCTAGAGTATGTTGGGGGTTGTATAAAACATATTGAGCTCTATCAAACATAATGCGCATACAAGTGTCTGTACATATATCAGTACCTACTGTATGTAATTTAACAATCTCCTAAGCAATGCAATTGTAAACATTTATAAATTTTAAGTTTTAATTGCTCTACATGTATATTGAATTAACTGAAAGATACTTAGATTGAACTTTATTTAATTAAATTATATAAAGTATAATACAGGTACCTTCAAAAACAGGGAATGTTTTTTCTTGGAACCCTCTATTGCTCATAACTTTGAGGAACCCGACCTGCGAAACAAAACAAATAATACAAAATTATATGTATTCATTCTGTACAAAGCCAAAAATAAATTATAGATATATGACCCATCATCCCCAAAATATGACGATAATTAAAATTCACAAAAAACACACTGCACACTGCATGTACAGTACATGTACAGTACATACTTAGAATGATTTGTTAAATTGTGATATTAATTTATTTTATATAAAAACAGGTTTTGGCAAAAATGTGCTGCAGAAAGTCATATTTTACTGTAGGTTAACAAAGTATGAAAATGACCCCAAAGTATGCCGTGTTCAAATTTTGAATAGTAACAAAAAAAGTTATATATACTTCATGTATTAACTCTTATCATGCTGACCATTTTTACATAAAATACACTGTGCAACTGAACATTTTGAACAGGTATTCCAGAACAATTTGGGAAGCATCTCAAAGATACTCAGAACGAAAGGATCCACTTTTACAATTAAAAACAAACAAACTATTTTTTTAAATTATTTTTATATATTTTATTTTTCCCCATTTTTTTTTAAACTGAGATATCTCGCCTCCCGTTTCCAGTGGGAATATTGTTTCGGCGAGATATCTCGCCTCTCGCATGATAAGAGCAGCATCATCATTAACAGTAGTATAGGTTGAGTCACGTCCAAAGATTTGCTTAGAAATATGCGCCGAGGCTAACACGTCATTGACCTCTTCTATTCGACATGCTCTGTAATAATATCCTTCCACCCAATTTGATCTTGCGTTAGGTTCATTGCATCATCAAAGTTGTTAATGTTCCGACCTTAAATGAGTTGCGACGCCCTGTAATGTAGTCACCGGTCTTCCTCTCGGTTTCTTTGTGTGTTTCAGTGCTTATCTCGATGCCAGTTTTGCTGGGGCGTCATCATGAAGTCAAGAAACATGTCCAAAGAAACGTAGTCTTCTATGAGCTATTATAGATGACCAAGATGTCTGATTTGTCAATATGCCCAAAGCTAAATATTCACGATGGACATATAACTAGTATTATGTACTGTACATTGTTACTATGAATAACACCGTTAGATGTATTTAATTTAGTAGGTGTATTTTTTCTTCCAGTTTTCTTGTAAAAGTGTATTTTTCAAATATGTATTAATGCCTTCTCAATATAATTATGCTGAATAATATGCATTATAATAATTATCAGTAACACGACAATGAAGAATACCTATAATTGTGAAAAATACATTAGGCCTATGGGATTTCTTAAATAAAATTTTGTAATACTTAACATAGAAAAATATGTAAAATAACAGTATTCTGAAGGAGACAGACAATTTTATGCTCCGTTATTCTTCGTAATTATTATTAAGCAATATTGATAAAAGTAAACAGGAAATTGTTCTGTCGCCTAGTCTCGTATTCTCACGAAATACATACCTATAATAAATTGAAAATACATGTAACCGTGTGACATGTACAGACCAGGAACCATTATCACGAAATATTTTTTCCACCTGCAGACTTGTAATTTTCATATTGTTCGACAAATATTGATAGTAAAGTAACGGATTCGTCACATTGTGAAGAAAATATTGATAAAGCATTAAAAATATTTGAAACAGACACTTCTACAAGAAAAAAATAAGAAAAATTACTGCAAATACATATAATAAATTGAAAATACATGTAACCGTGTGACATATGTACAGACCAGGAACCATATTTCGGGAAGTCAGTTTTATTTTTATTGGGCAATAAACTTCGTTTTGATCTGGCATGGAGTGGCATGAACTAAACCCGACCTGCCATACCAAGGTCGGGAGTGTGTGCTAATTGCAGCTAATGGTGCTTACACCAGTATGTACACGAACATATCATAATTTCAACATCCCGTCGGCCTACGTCCATTTTGGCGGTTTCAAGTTTTGAGGAAAGTGCGACGATAACGTGCCAAAAATGGAGAAATACATTAATAAACACAGTATATCAATGACCGATTTCAATTTGATACACGGTATGTTACACTTAAGATGCTGCAAATATAGAAATATGTAAGCTCTAGCTAAATTTACAACTAACTCAATTTATTGAAATGGTCTGTTAGTCGAAATCCAACAAAATTCTTTATATTTACAAGGGCTATATGGTCATTTCTCCCGAATTTTCTGATATTTTGCTGATTAAATAAGAGGAAAAAGTAAAGTGTTGAAGATAACGAGTTATGTTATTTTTAATAAATAAGAAAGAACATCATTTTTCAGTTGTAGAAATCGAAAGTCAGTGATAACACTAACATATGTATAAGCCTACATTTGCAAGATATATATTCATTTGTATCGTCCCTGTAGAGAGAGAACGTCATTGTATAATGTTCTGCACGTAATGTCATTTCTTTGAATTTATCAGTATTATAATACTTCACATAGGCCTACTTACGATACCTTGCTATTTGTGAACTTCTGTCTCGACCAATTAGCAACACTGTACTGATGATTATGCCCATTTCCCACCAGTACCAGGTAGCGAGAATTTTATTCCCATGACGAGAAGGGCCACATTACCATATTCCATGTGTAAGTGGTCAAATGTCAGTTATGAATTATACACAGTTGGCATACTTTACGTACGTACATTGCATACTTGAGTCAAATAAATATTGACTGGTATTTTACAAAAAATAATATAGTTATAGGCCCACTATTTATAGAGAGTGTGTTAAACAGTCACAGTTGCTTACCAATTGTGCATGGAATTGCGATACATGGCTGAGTCGTACACATGCTGTCTTTATATTGCTTTGGGGAAGATCATCTACTCACTATATGTAGGATTAACTATTATGGCAATTACAGAACCTACATACCTACACATATAACATATTATATAATGTAACAATAAAATACCCATAATCATGACGTCACGTAATGCAAATGGACAATCACAGATGGTATATGGTAAAAATGGCCCTTCCCTTGATGGGAATACAAATCTCGCATCCGGGATTTCCGATGCACCGCCTGTTCAGGCCACAGTGTCGATGGATTATCAAAATCCCGGGGGATCGATCCACCGGCTTCGGCACCGATGTGAAGTCCGGTTAGGCAGTCTAAATGTTGGTTCCATAGTATAATTTGGAATCTAGAAGTGGTGGAGATGATGGGTAAACATAGTTTGAGTTTTGATGTACATGAGACAATGTGGAAGGGCGATAGGGCGAGGATACTACAGGGGGCCTATAAACTGTTTCAGGCAGGAGGTGGGAGGAGTAACGGGGTGTGTATTATAGTTTCAGCAGGGAAAGGTAAGAAAGTGTTGATGGTATAGAGAGGTGGGATGGGATAATTATTTTGATGTGGGTTCTACTTTATAACAAACTGGTGGGTATTATGTCGGTATCTGGTCCACAAACAGGGAGGGCGGTAGCCGATAAGATTGCATTTATGGATGCGCTGGAGAAAATGATGGGTCAGGTGGAGGATGATATCATGTTGTGCGTTAATGGGGACTGTAATGTTGATGTTGGGGTAAGAGGGATTAGTGAAGAGTATGTATGACATTTTGGATTGGGTACCAGTAACAGGGAGGGCAGCAAGTTGGTAAAGTTATGCTTTCATAATGGTATGTCAGTGGCAGGTTCTTTCTTCGAAACGAGAGCCAGTCACAACATTTCGTACAGGAGTGGGGTGCACAAAACTGAGGTGGACTTGGTATTTGTTAGGAAGGGGAAATTGAGGAGACTTAAGGATTGTAAGGTTTTAGCGGGTGAGCATGGTACCATACAGCATAAGCCTCTCATATGTATACTAACCATTACAGAAGCATAAGGTAGTGAGGAAAGTGGGACAAAAAGTTATAAAATGGTGGATAGATAAGGATCATGTGGCTGATGAGCATAAGTATTGGGTGGCGCGTAGATTTTCTTAGCTACATGAGCAAGTGGGTGGATAGAGGAAGGGTGTTCTTTTAGCTTTTGTGGGTGGGGCAGAGACACTTTGTTGTAGGACTTTGGGAAAGCGGGGGTCGTAGAAGAAAAATCAGATATGGTAAACGAATGACGTAGAAAAGATGGTGGATGAAAAGAGGGTAGCTTGGAAGAAACTGGAAGAGATCGGGATAGGGGTATACAACCAGTTTTAGCTTTACGTCACCGTTGTGGGATCAAAGGAGGGCAGCTAAGAGGGATGTAGAAAAGGATAGGTGTGATGTGGAAGTTAAAGTTATAAGCAGGTGAGTGATGTTGGGGGGAAGGTAAATTATATTTAAGGTGACACTGGATATGAAGGAAGAGGGCGTAGGTGTTAATGGGATCAGGGTGGTTAAGGATCCGGATGGTAGGTTGGTCAATGACAAGGATGCGGTAATTACGGTGTGGGATAAATACTTCAGGGAGCTCTGTAATCGGGGAGGAGATGCCGATCTGTACCTACCTAGCGCAGTGAGGGGTAATATTAAGTTGGAGGAGAAATCTCTGAATTTGAAGTGGATTGGGCTCTGAGATCGATGAAGAGGGATACGGCTGTTGGCTTAGACGAAATGAGGGTAAAACGTGTATCATGACAGACAGACAGGTGAGGTGGGAGAGAGGAGGTTATGGAGATTGGTCAAGGGGTGTTTGAGGGAGGAGAGTACCACAATAGACTGGCAGACGGGCCTTATTGAGCTGATTTGAAAGCAAAAAGGATTCATGACGTTACCGAGGTATCAAACTGTTGGTTTTTTTAAGTTTATGTACAGGATTTTTTTATAGAAGAATTATAAATGGAGTTGAAACGGAGATCGGGGAGGAACAATATTTATGTTGGAGGGAAAGGGCGACAAGTAGTGGGTTGTTCTCACTTACGAAGCTGGTGGGAAAAAAGTTGGAGGTAAAAGGGAGTATGGCTTTGGATTTTGTAGATTTGGAGAAGGCCTATGATACGGTCCCTAGATAATTAGTTATGTCTATGTTGGGGGGTTTGGGTGTCTCTGAAGCGGAAGTTATGAATATAGAGGGCCTCTATGAAGATACAAGAGGTAGGGTTTAGGTTGGTTCAGGGGTGTCAAAAGAGTTTGGGGTTAATAGTTATGGACAGTAAGCAGGAGTTGTGGGAGATTATAGTAGAATGGACGTATTTATTTGAGAGACATGGGTTACGTATAGAGCCTGGATTAGATGGAGGTGCTATCAGTGGGTGTGAAGCGACTGGAGCTGGGTATAATCATGGCAGGCAACGGTTATAATCAGATGGGCAGTTTTGCGTATCTGAGGAAATTATTTCTGGGGATAGGCGGTCGGGTCGGGAGGTGAGGATAGGACATTATTCGGTGGCTCTGGCCTGGAGTAACATGATGAAGTGATGTCAGATCGGAATATTTGAAAGACATTTTAAAAGGAAAAGTTTGGGGTACTTGTGTTATTTCAGCTGGTCCCTGCAACGAGGTGGAGACGAGATATAGGGGAGTTATAGGGGACGAGTGCAAGGGAAAAGTGGTCCAGAACCCCCATTTTATATACAAATATATGACCCGGTCCTGGTCAATCTAACCAGGACGTTTTTAGAGTGTAGCTTTCCAAACCTTCCCAAGTGACGCGAAGGTGCAATTTAAAGGTTTTGTCACATATTCAGTTCATATTGAATCTATGGAGCAAATACATTGGTAATAATAATTATCTTTAAGGAGTAAAAGTCTCATTCACTCTATCAACTATCTACGTGGGCAACCGCCACTGTAAAGGTCGAGTGTCAAATTATTTTTTTCGAAATATGACCATTTTCAAACAACTATAAATATGTAATGTAATACCCACATTGGCCTATGTTACTTCTGCCAATAGCCACTTCCCCATATATCAATAATCTGGTGA
>JAODAI010060116.1:0-12043 GCA_027575025.1 Scotoplanes globosa | reverse complement strand
TTAGTACTCTAATGAACCATAAATCAATTTATCTTAGAGAAATAACTTTACTTTTGAGGTTTGATGATGACCAGTTTGGGCTTTGGCCCATATATATATATATATGATATATTTAACATATACAATTTATATGTAATATCGTTCTAGAGTAATAGTGTTCAATGTAAATTGTAGAGCATAAATATAATTATTGAATTCACATTAAATGTCTTACGACTCCGAGTTTCATGCGTTAACGATCATCAGGCAAGTGACAAATATTTGAACATGTTAGTAATATATACTATAAGTCAGTATGATATGTACGGACGTGATTACGCGCATACGCACGCGCGCGCATACAACTTACCAACAAAATACAATTAACATTCATGCCTGAAACACATGGGTAATTACTTATAAATAATCATTCAAAATACATGTCCCAAATTAACTGTTATTTCTGCACATTGAATAGGTGTGTGGCTTTAATTGAAGTTTTCACGAAGCCTTAGTGCATTTTAGTAATTGAAGAACAGTTATTTTGTAATGTTCAGATGTATTTAAGTTGTATTTTGTGTATGGATTAATCGCTATGTTTTGTATGTGTAATAAACTTATATAACGTACATACACTGTTGATAATGAAGAAAGTTAATACATGTATTAATATAACAAACACTAACCCAACAGTGATGGTAATCGAAATGTACTATTAACACTACAGTGATCATACGAACCCTATGGTATACGTTAACGTAGGGTATTGTATTGTCCTGGCCCTTTTCAAGTACCCAAATCATTTAATATAACAGTTCAAGAGTCACTGTAATACGATCATTATCAAATGGATATACACAATATAACAATTATAAACAATACAATTATACACATTATCCTTTTTGAAAACAAATGTTCCAGTTCCTGTAATAGTAATAGACTTTAACATTACAATGTATGGATAAGTAATGTGTCGGTGAATTTAGTAACATACGTCAGTATGTGATGCACCAAGAGTCATCGACGACTATGTCGGCATTATCTATTTTGAGATACAACCTGTTTTACTGTGAAAGGTATAACTTGTGCAATTGCCTTAAACGTAAGGTGATAAATTTATTATCGGCAAATGATCTT
Source organism: Scotoplanes globosa (assembly GCA_027575025.1). NCBI lineage: Eukaryota > Metazoa > Echinodermata > Holothuroidea > Elasipodida > Elpidiidae > Scotoplanes > Scotoplanes globosa. Next base: position 10,927 of record JAODAI010060116.1, on the reverse strand, counting down.
TTGCTCATTTATATTAATCGTAAAATGCATACATATCCATATAATAATACGCCCATATATTGTAGACTATTTCTAAAAGGAGCAACTCAAAATAGTGTTAATGCTATTGTTTATCAATACATTTTAGCATACGCGGGAAGAGCATGTTGAACTAGTCACTAAAAAATAAGTATTCAAATGATACTGCATTGTAGACAACTGCGCACCGACGCTAAAGTAGTAAAATGTCGATTAGTTTGTTTGTTAAATATTACCATTATTGGGTTAAATTTGACCTAACAAAGGTCATTTTTTAGCAAAGTCGTATTCAACATGTTGAATCATTTTGCGTCGGTGCATAGTTGTATATAATATTGTAATATTTGATTACTTGTTAGAGTGTAACATGTACACTACATGGAGCATCGTGTGTCTTAATTTCATGAACGTATTGAGATCATCTGGATGCCAGACTACCAACTATCTAGACGTATACTATGACAATCATGTAACGACATGCTTAGATATCACATGCTTATATATCATAAAGTGTTAATTGTATCATAAACTCAACATGAGTTCAGAGTCACGTGTCAGCAAGTAGGTTTATTGAGATGTACTACACATAGCAGGGCTTAGTGTTATTTTGATGTCAACACATAACGTCACATTCATAGTGTTTGTAAATATTCCTTCAGAAGATATGTCCTGAAATCACTTTGATATATCAGTTTCAGAGGCATTGTAATATGATACTTATGAAATGGATATATATATGACAAAATACAGTCGCTATATATATCCTTTAAAAAAGTATTCCCGTTAATATAATATTATAATTTGTGCATTTCAATTTATGGTTAATTAATTATTCGATACATTTAATGACATCAGATCGGGTACTATGCCCGCATTATCGATGTTCAGATACAATATATATTTCATGCGAAATATATAATTTGTGCAATTTGCTTAATACATTTGCAATTATTATTACAATTGCCAAATATCGATATGTTCAAGGACCGATATAATACTCGGTACATCTACTCTTTCAACAGTTAATTGTATTAATTACGTACTGCTCTATGGAAGTGTATCCTAGTATACAGCATATCATCCCTATCATTTCTCACACATTAAGTCAGTTGTATTATCAGGAATATATTGGTATATTGGACAGTTCCATTGGACAGTGGTTAGGGCGGGGGATCATGATTGTGAGATCACTGGTTCCAATCCCCTAACGCTCCGTTTGTTGTATCAACTTGTATCCTTGAGCACGGTACTTTATCTTGATAGTAGTAGTCACATTGGTCCAGCGATGGCATATAGTGACATCAGGAAGGGCTACACTGCTTCTGAAAAAGCCCGTACGTCAACGATGCACAGTAGCACCATCATTGGGGTGACAACATGTTGATCAACTTTACCATGACGGGAGCCAACATGCAAGTTTTCAATATTGCTAGTGATTACGGTACCACCATTGCTGCTATTGATAACATGTTCTACTCCGAATCCGTATCTTCTATATCGTCGTAGTGCTTTATATTATACACCTGTAATGACAACAAATGAATGTAAAACATGTTATGTGGTGCACCATATAATGTCATGATATATGTATCGGATTAAATGGTTTCGGTTATCAAATTTCGGTAATCACGCACACGTATAGTTGAAACGTTTATTTTGGGCTTTGTTATTACCCCATATATCGAAAATGATGGTGTGGTGATCAGCTATAACCGATGTCAATATCAAGGGGTAGTGCACACTAGGGTTTCGGTTGTGAGTAATACTAGATCGACTGTATGTCATGTGTTTGTACTATCAAGTACACTTTGGTGTATATCGTGGGCCTCACATGTCTCGACATGTGTGTCACATCGGGAGATTTAACATCATCAACATATATGTCGAAGTCACCAAATGTCAGCAATCCGCCATTCATATTCATGCCGAATCGGTTGGCTAGGTTGTGGACATTTTTTTTCAAATTCACGATGAAATGGATCATCGATAGTAAGGAGTCGCACTAGTTTTCTGTATATTACAGCTAGTATAAGTGGTGTTGATTTATACATTATACATACCAATGACTTAAATATGGAAATCGGGCACTTGCGTGGAGATAACTTTAACGCGACAATAGTACGGTGGATGACAATTATTCCACCCCCACGTATGTGTTGTTTCGGTGAATATCTGAGACAATAACCCGGAGGACAAAATTCATTTATAACATATGTGTCCTTGGACAAAATATTATGTCGACTATCATGTACATATACATATACTGGTCCCATTTGTATTTCCAACTAATGCATCAATATAATAAGGAGCAGGACATACATAATACCCAATATCTATTTGTATATACTACATATTGGACGATGCGGAAATATACATATTATCAATAACTAATATATGTTTTGTAGCTATTAACGTGTACATTATATTCAAATGTATAGTATACCATTATTGTTTGCAAATGTAACTTCCAGTTTCATTAAATCTAACAGACTACATTTAAATATTACTCAATATATTGTTTTCTTTAACATATTATCTCATCATACTACGTTTTGATTCAATGAGACAGTTGTCTATTATGTATGTATATTATAACATACATTTGCATTGATTGGATTTAGCAATTATTTTGTTGACAATAAGTGATACAAATATGTTTTTGAACAGTGATATTGCCAACTTATTTATAGAGGATAAGTGATACATTTATAAGTCGAAATGTGTGCAACACTTTGCAAGTAATATTATGTATCATCAGTCTTTGGTAAGGACGCGTTATTTTCAAGATGGGTTTACATAGTTTCCTAAACCAGCAGGTGATAATGTAAATATTATCAACACGAGTATCATAATCTAACCGTCGAAGAGCGAATGTGTTATAGGTTATGATGACTGATTTTTATAAAACATGGATACTGTATTTAATACAAATATGTATGTGTAGCTTCTTGCAGCTTCTGTAAATAACTGCTCTAAAAAGGTTGTAAATATAGTATGGTATAATGTAAATCCCATCGATATATTATTGTACTAATATAACAAATACTATTATTGCAATTTCGAAAGTAGTATATAGTAATAATACCACCATAATTGTACATACACATGTTTTCTACAATATGTAATAATACGTTGTAATACAATGCGATTTTTATTAAGTATGCATATTTGTCATCATCGTCATCATCATCATCATCATCAATACCCATAGCGTATGATGCAACGGAATAAACGAGAGGCGGCTTAGCAGCGTGTCAGAGGTCGTCTAAAGATGTCCAGATTTATAGGACTATCGCCTCGCTAAGACCATTCCACCAAATTATAATGTATGGAAAAATATTGTCTATACTGTTTTGTTTTGCAGTTGATGTATCTGAATGTTTTACTATTATTATTCACCTGATTTATTATAATGTTTGAGGTTTCAAAACCTTTGTATTGGGTAGGGGTAATCCGTCTTCTCGCAGCGAGCTTAGTTAGACGATCAGTACTCTGGACTGCAGGGAGATTGTTATTAACAACATTGTACATCATATCAAGACGGTTTGTTCTTCTGCGACTTTATAATGATGGTAGATCAAGCTTTGGAAGTAGTGGTAATTAAATTGTATAGATCGACATCTTTGAAGTTCAGGGCATATATTACGGTGTATAATACTAGCCGCAACGTACATCGTTACAGTTGAAGAAAAACATAAAGAGGTGACAGTGATATACAATCATCCCCCGCCGACCACGCAAACCACACCACCAGTAAAATAAAAGAAACCAACAATAACAAAAAAGACAAACAACAAAAACGGGGTGAGGGACAAGGGTGACCCCAGTGGTTAACCCTTGTCCCTCACCCCCTTCCACAATGAAGGAAACACAAATATTTACATATGAGTTTCGCGCTGTATGGAGTTCGGAAAGCATGCGCCTAGCCCCATCTATCTCCACACACCACGTAACCACGACCCACCCCAAAAAGGAGAAAAAAGATAAACAAAAAAGAGAGTGATGAAAAAAAGAGATAAACCAAAAAAGGGGTGAGGGACAAGGGGCGTGCAATTAACCACCACCAACCATGTGAACCCAACCCACCCAAAAAAAAAGATAACCCAAAAAAGAGTGTGAGAAATATGCTAAACATGTATCCAACTACAACCCCCCCCCCAGGGGTGAGGGCCAATGGTGACCCCAGTCGTTAACCCCTGTCCCCCACCCCTTCCGCAATGAAGGAAACAATAATATATACATATGGGCTATGCGCTGTATGCAGTTCGGAAAGCGCGGGGCCGCCGTGCAATCAAACCCCCACCCACCACGCACCCCACCGACATTTTGGAAAAATAATGATTAAGTAGTATAGTTAAGAGTTAGAACGTATTTTCAATATAAATAAATTATATATTTGTATAAGTCTTCTTCAAATATAATACCATGTGCTTTATTGTATTCATTACTATTCAAAATCTGTAATATCGTGACGTCTGGGACCCAAGCAACCTTGCTAGGAGAACGTTTGTATTTAATTACTGTGTAATTTCCATATCAAAATTATGAAGTAGATAAGGAATTTCGATGTACAGATACACCTAAAAAATAACTAAAATCGTAGTAAGCAATTCGAAACACCAATAAGAATATAGAAAGGGGGGAAATGTGATTGTTTCCTTCGAAAATGTTGAATTTAAATGAATGAAAATGAAAATTGTCGCCAAGTTGTGAAAATACAATATTCGGTATAGTGCGCGTATTATATAGCTTGCATTTGTACACGCAGCACGTACGCTACAATTATGGGAGACGCCTCGATAATAGGTGGCAGTATTCCAATCTGACTAAAAGACGTCAGAGCCTTGTTCTCAGATTCGAATTAACGAGGCGTAAACATGATTTCTTGAAATTGTAACATACGAAAAGTTGCACATTTGGTATTAAACTTAGTTTAACTTAACTTAGTTATAAATTAATTTGAAATGAGGGTGTACTATCCATATAATACTCGGTAGCTGACTATGGAAAACAACATGTATTAGTAGGAGACATAGTGTAACATATCAGTACTATATAGTTTTGTGCAGAGTACATGTGATTTGTAACATGTATACTTGTATTTGGCGACTCCATCTGTCATCAATAGTGATACAATACTGAGTGGACAGGGCATCACTAGTAGGTGATGTACTTGGCAGGTCACTAATGCCACGGCCTGCTCTGCCATGTATGTAACTTAAACTTGTGTATGGTTAGCATAAAGCACTGGAGCAGATACGTCTTGTATAATCAAAGTATGCAGGGCTATTGTAAACCATAAGTATTTGGCTATATGGAAGGTATTTGTTAGCCTCTTCAGAACACATACGATAGCGGATATTTTCTTGGAAATCATGGATATGTGGTGTCTACTACTACTCCAATTAAATGACAACACGTATATATAGACGAACAGCTGGCTATTTCAGCGCGCCATAGGTATAAGTACATTTTAGGAATTATTTTAAATCACTAAAACACGGAATAATTGTTATTCATCATACACTACACATAACACTCATAGTAAGCCAGCCGTTTCTATAAAGTTTACCGAACACAGGTCATGACGCCAAATCGGTCTTCTTTCGATACGGCATCCAAAACTACACTGTCCGCACACCGTTCCGAAAAAGGCGATACCGCTGAATACACAGTGCCTTGGGAAGCTAGAGCAGTATATGGTTGCATGGTGCTAGGTTATTCGTTGCACATCTCAAATTTAAATTCTGAAAACTCGGTATAACGTAATACTAATAATCAGAGAGTTGGAACTGGTTGAATATAGTAGTTTACACAAACCTTAGGATACTTGAAAACAATACACAATAAACACGTAGGCTAGCCCTTAATTAAGAAAAATAAAATAGTCTATGATACATGAGACTAGCCTAAACAGGATGCAATTCAGCCAAACATGGGAGGAATATAGCACATCATCCCACGACCTATTTTGACATATTACTAATTTCCCCTTATTACAAGTTATTCCTTAATAATAGCAGTTATTCCACTACCGGTTCGCCCCAAACGTACTGACCGTTTGGCGCCCATGCACCTCCTAGTTCACCAATTAATTCGATTGTGTATCCTCTTGACCGGTCGTTTCTGCCAGAAGTGCAGAAATTACTGGAAGGGGCGAACGCACATCCACACTAAAGTACTGACTAGCTTCATGTACAGTTGGGTCTGTTTAGCCTACACTAATGACAACTGCATTACTCATAACGGCTGATATGTGCCTGTCTTTGTTGTGTATAGTATAACATTCCGGCTGAATTGCATCCTGTTTTGGCTAGTCTCATGTATCAGGTTAGATCCACTGTACTATAATTTGTATTGCTATATACAACTGTACATACACACATTAAATGATATGGGTGTACATTTTGGATTATTCATTGAAGCCATCTAGACAGTGTGTTGAAGCTGCCAGGAGAGCTAATTGGATGTTGGGATTGATTAGGCGTAATTTTAAGCTTTTACATAAGTATATAATGGTGAGCTTGTATTAACAGATGGCTAGGCCTCGTCTCGATTATGCAGTGCAGGCATGGAATCCGTGTTTGGTTAAGAATAGGTTAGTTCTTGAACGTATTCAAAGAAGAGCTACTAAATCAGTTAGTTTGATTAGTACTCTGTCATAAGAAAAACGCTTGCAACAATTAAAGTTTACACCTTTGGAACTTCGGCGTGTTCGTGGTGACCTTATTCAAGTATTTAAAATTGTCCATGGTTTTGATAAATTGTCGTTTGATGATGTCTTTGCTTTCTCTGAGCATTTTCGTACTAGAGGTCATGGTCTTAAATTGCGCAAAGATTATACCAGGTTAGATGTTAGGAAGTTTTTCTTATCTCAGAGAGTGGTTGATGATTGGAATTGTTTGCCAGGGTCGTCCCTTTATGCGGATAGCGTGATTACATTCTAGAGTGGTTTAGATAAATTATTTTGAGATTGTGGTAGGCTTCAATGGGTACTTTGATTGATGGAGGCTCATGATCATATCGTGACGAATTGTCCCTTTTGATCCTTACATTACTGAACTTAAATTAACATATTATGTCAAAATCAGGGATATTGTCAACAAATCATAAATTGAGTTCAGATGATTTTCAGTATATATAATTGATCACCTTTAAAAGTACATAAAAAGCAAGTGAGTATAGTATTCCTTGGTGGAGTTATAAGAATCGCTCACATCCATATTTACAAAATATTCATTTTGATAAAAATAGCGATACAAATGAACAATTGTACTAACTGTGAGACCAAATCATTGAAAAAAAATATCAAAAATATATTTTATAATGTTGACATGTTTAAATTTACAGAAACAAACATATGCACATTAATAATTATGTTTAAAGCAAACACATGTACATTAATAATTATGTTATAATAAAATGTTCACCTATTGAACATTTGTTTTCTTTTTCAGTGATACAATTGCTTATTAAATACAATTTGGAGACATATCCCATTTTTTTATGGAATGGGCTGTAAAAAGGGCAAGGGGCGAGGTGGAAGATAGCATTTATAACCAGTTGGATGACGATGGGGGAAGGAAGCTGATCATTTTTAAACTGGCAAGGAACAGGAAGGAAGAGGGTGTCGATGTTAAGGGAGGAGATTGGTGAATGATCAGGATGGGAAGTTGGTCACGTGCACCAATGAGGTTAATAAGGTGTGGGGAAATGTATTGAGGGAGCTGTATAATCAGGGAGGTGGCGCAGATCTGGATGTACCCAGTTCAGTGAGGGATAATATTATCGTGGAGAAGATTTCTGATTTTGAAATGAAGTTGGGGCTAGGAAGGATGCAGATGGGCAATTCAGCAGGTTTGGACGAAACGCGGGTTGAAATGTTTATTGTAACAAGGGAGGTGGGAACAAAATGGTTAGGGAGATTGCTTAATGTGTATCTGAAGGAGGGAAGTGTAACTAGTGAATCACAGACTGGCCTGAGTGTTCCTATTTGGAAGCAAAAAGGAGATGTGCATGACCCTGATAAGTATCGGGGTATCACATTATTGGGACATGCATGTGTTTAAGCTACTGGAAAGGATTCTGGATAAAATAATTAGGGCCAAGTTTGAATCGCAGATCGGAGAGGAACACCATGGGTTCCGGAGAGGGAGAGGGACAAGTGATGCTCTGTTCTCACTTGGGCAGTTGGTGGAAAATAATCTGGAGGTCAAAGGTCAAAGGGAGTATGGCATTGCGTTTTGTAGATTTGGAGAAGGCTTATGATACTGTTCCTATGGAATCAGTCGTGCATACACTGCGATGGATGGGTGTCCCTGAAGCAGAAGTTGAGATGTTAGGGGCTCTGTATGAAGGTACAAATGGTAGGGTTTTGATTGGTTCAATGATGTCAGAAGAGTTTGGGTAAATATTAGGTTAATACAGGGTAGTGCCCTTAGTCCACTACTTTGTATTATGGTAATGAATGTGATTAACAGAAAGGTCAGCACAAAGGACGTGATAAACAAGGTGTTATATGTAGACGACCTGGCAGTAGTTATGGACATCAAACATGAGTTACAACAGGTGTTAGTATAATGGAAGGATGCATTTGAGAGTCATGGGTTACGTATGAGCCCGGATAAGACAAACGTTTTGTCAGTGGTTTTGCAGCGACAGGAGTTGGGTATTTCCCTAGCAGGAATATATATTAAGCAGAGGGATGGTTTTACATATCTAAGGTATGATATCTGGTGACGGACGGTATGATGGGGGAGGTGCGTAAGAGGATTCAGTTAGGGGCTCTGACCTGGATAAATGTCGAGGGGGTTATGACAAATAAATTAAAAGGGAAAGTACTGGATACATGTGTTATTGCAGCATGTATTTACGGGCTTGAGAACGTGACCCTATATAATGCTCAGCAACAACGTATTCAAGTGTGTGAAAATAATTGGATGAGAAGGATGGCGGTGGTTAAGAGGGCGGAAAGGAGTAAGTTGGATGATATAAGGGACGAAATTGGGATACCTAGGAGTCTTACACAAAGGGTGATAATGGGGAGATTGAGGTAGGATGGGCATGTGGAGCGCATGGACGATGTGCTCTCCCAAAAAGGGCGATGTCGCACGTGGAAGTAGGCCGGAGGGGGAGAGGGAGGCCTCGTTTGAGATGGAAGGACTGTGTTGAGAGGAATTTTAAGAGGGCTGGTGGGGTTGGCGATTAGTACGACAGGGCTAGGAGTATGGAGAGTTAGATATATTTGGCCAATGGTTCTGCTTTTTAGGGATACATGAGGTAGAGAGAGAGAGGGTCATATATCGTTGTGGGTTTGAAAGTAAGTTCATAAGACCAATATTAACTGAGGCCTCCTGTAAATAATTGGATATGGCAATGGAGATAGTAGGCATACAATGTCCATTACAATCTACTCGTTTTTTTAAGTGAGAAGTGATGGTGTTGTGATCATGTCTGTTGCAGTTTATTCCATAGTTTCCAAATTGTGGTAAAATACAGTTATTTATATATTCAAGGTGAACGTGCCTGGGTCTGGTTTACATATGATGTGCTCTGGTACCGGTGTACTCAATAACGTTGGCCACAGTACGGCAACAATCCAACGCCAAGTAGGCCTTCAGTAGTATAGTAATATGGGGGTTGTGGACCACTTTGTTTCCTTGCACTGGTCCCTTACAACTCAGTTCCGCCTCATACTAGCAGGGACCAGTGCAATGAAAAAGTGCTTCAGGAAACCCCATTGTATATACATTCATACATGAGCAAGGTACTTTATCTCAATTTCTCAGTATAGCCACCTTGGTCCACCGAGGACACGAGGTTGATGTCAGGAAGGGCATCCGACCACGAAGGACTACAACCGTTTCTGAAAAGCCCTTGCGCAAGTAAGGCACCGTCTCACCCCGCAAGGGGAGTGACAAGACATTACACAGCGTCACATGTATGCACAATAAAAAACGATAAATATAATTAAACAAACAAAATCACAATCAGAAAAACATGATTGTTGTCCTTGTATTGGCTTCTTACAACAACAAAAATAACAAGAAACATGCAAAGTGCATGATGATTTCTTGTCTTAATTTTTCAGACCTGTCAACCTACTATACAATACATAATTTTCTGGGAATAAACAATATTTACCAGTTAATGAAAGATTTTAGCTTGACAGTTAATATAGATGTGTATAATAACCGTCAATTACCAGAAATATTTTTAGGTGACAAACCCTGCCAACTAGTTAATGTGCATGTACCCCAACTGTTTAAAATATATTGTATGATATGCATAGTAATATATATCCCCTCAGCCAACTTGAGATCTTTGAGTAGTACTTATATGTGGTCAAATCTTAATAGTTTATAGCAATAAGTGCCATGTCCATGGTGTTTGGTATCATTCCACCTCCTTTAATAGGCACTTTTTATTACTATCTCACAACACCCCCTGGGTGTTGTTATTAAAGAATAGTAGCTTTAAATTTACATACCCCACAATACAATGGCTTACTTGTTTTAATCATGTGGTCATCCAACTGGGAATATGTTAAAAGTCAATAATCAGATTATACAGATAGGCCTATTATTAGCAATGCTGGAGGCAATATAATGTATTAGTCTGGACATACTGTAACTAGTAGGCTAGCGGAAGCATGTATATAGTACTATCTAGTGTACAGTATTAGTTGGTAAGTTTCAAATCAATTTATTGTTTCTTCACAACATATTAATTAATATAATAACAAGTTACATGTAGCTACATTAGAGTAGTGATATTGATAAATTATTGTGAAGGAAGTATTCTGTAACAATAAACCTGCAAAGTGCATGGCAATTTTTTATCTTAATTGGGGGCTTTGTCTGTAGGCCTACATTGTAAAATAGCGTACTAGCCTCTAGCCTATCAGTAT
>JAODAI010060005.1:0-12044 GCA_027575025.1 Scotoplanes globosa | reverse complement strand
GTGGTCAGACTCGTAATGGTAGCGAAAAGCACAGTATTTCCAATGTTTGTCAAGACGATTCTTAAATGTATTTAAGTAATTCTTAAATGTATTCATATGTATGAAGGAAGTCTTTCTAAAACAAAGGATTTATTACCATTTTCGACTATAGGCCTAAGCTAATTTTTCGGAGGTTCTTAAATTCTTTGGATGTAGTAGACCTAATAAACGTGTTTTTTCGACGATCCGCGGATTAACAAGGCTCGTGGGATGATGGATATTTACGATCATATAGATGATAATGATGACTATAATTATATCCTTTGAGATCCAAACGTAGCTCTTAACCATATTTAACGTAAAAAGTACGAAAATACACCAGAAATCACAGAAAATTACCATAAAAAGTTTGCCTTGGATTACATCATGCACTTTGCTTTATCATGATTGCATAAATTATTTTAATCTAAAGCAATGTCTTAGCATTAAGCTATCAGAAGAAGGCTCAAATATAATATAGTTTTGCTAAAACTTGAAGCGCAATCTTCTGCGATTCAGCTCCTCGCGTGTATATATATAAGGGGTAACGTCAACTTTATCATGTTGTTAACTGGCTGGTTTCTTCCTCGTATATTATTTTCTTTGGTGCCTTTCGCAGTGCTCCATGGGCGTTGTATATCATATGTATATAATACGCCTGTACAATCAGTGTTGGTAATAGCACCGCCACATACTGTATGCAATATACACATAGTATAATAATATTTCTCCTTTTCTGGGACTCCATACCGATGAAAATTAGGCTTTCAACTTTTCCGAAAATTGGGCTGACCCTTGACCTAATCCTGATTCGGTCTCTGCATGTGGCCAGCCTACCTGTCGGTTAACGGGTTGAATTAGGGATCGGGTCCTGTCGCGAGGATCATGCCCGGCTGCACTATAAAGGCTGCAACTTCACCATGTATGATTGTCATCATGTAGGCGGATGAATCGCGGCATGGACATGCAAGCATGCACAGGTAAGAGTACAGTGGTGCAGGTGGTGAAATATAATTATGTCACGTCACGGTAAACCAGTTACACGGCCGTATTTTATTCCAAATAGGGAAAGGTCTAAGGTATACAAATATGGTTCCTCGTTTAAAGTGCTGTATATATACTGCCCGTTTTCGAAGTAACACGGATACGGCAGAACCGTGGTTTCCATACGGGGTTCCCCGAACTGGGTGGGGATAGGGGGGGAGGACGTTCCCGACAGGGGACATACCTTGACACTAACTTGTCACCGTATAACAGTATAACGTAGCAACATTTCCCCGACGGATTCATATCTTTGACCGAAAGAGCGGCTCCCCGCGGCCGCGGGATCCATAAACAAATAATTATGGATTTTCACTTTTTCATCCTATTGTTGTTTTAGAGGTATGTAGGCAGATACACGGACATGGAGTTGTATATTGCAAAACTTGAAACATGGTGCTGGAATTAACACCGCTTTGAAGTGAATATGGCCTACTTACTGTTTTTTCTAACTTTTTCATCCAATTGTTGTTCATCGCAGGGAGTAAGCCTACGGGCGAGTAATGTAATAACGGCACGCCAAACTACATATACATGTTCGCATTGTTACATACGGGGAAAGGCCTAAATTATATGTAAAAAATACGGTCTTCTAAAAGCGTTGTATATATATAGAGAGATAGAGAGAGCCATGTCGGATTCTAAATATGCCTGCATTATAAAATATAGTGGATATTTCCTCAAATTGCTGTTTGAAACTATTTTTAACTACCAGGCCTACATAACTTCAACACTCCTCAAAAGATAATTGACTTTGGGTTGAAATAGTCCAATGGGAAGTTCTACTTTGGAAATTCGTGAGGCCGGGTGTCCAATTGTGAAAGGTGTATGAAGGATGTTGAATTGACTTGAAAATGCAATATAGGCCCGGATAATCTCAATAATTCGATTGGACGCGGTCCGTCCCGTATCGGTAAAAAATATCGCGCAACCTCGACGAGGCTGACAATGCCATTACTTATTGAATAGACACATCACTTTACGGTAATTCGATTGATACTCCCACTCACCCGTCAATTTGGGCACAGGGCACAAATTCAAAAGTACATATTTGTTACCCCTGGCTACGGGCTAGCACTACAGGTATATATTATATGGTTTCCATAAATTGAGATGTATTTATAGGTTCAGTATTAAATTATGATGAAGAATGGCAGTCGCAGCTATACTTACCTGTCGTCAACGTCCACAAATCCGTACTATAGCCCTACATAAATAAATACACACAACTGTATATATAATATAGGCTCAGGGGTCCCGCCATGTCACCCCCACCCCAACAAAGTATTCGGCTGAAAAAATGTATCGACTGATAGACCAAGTTTTTCGGCCCGGATAAAGCAAGTTTTTATATCGTTAAACCAAGTTTTTTAATCGACAAACCTATAGTTTTTCGACCAATAAACCAAGACTTTGAATCGACAAACCAAGTTGACTTCTTGAATCGAAAAACCAAGTGTATAGATTCGATAAACCAAATATTTCGATTCGATCATCCAAGTTTTTCAACTCGATAAACCAAGTTTTTAATTCGATAAGCCAGCTGTCGATAAACTTGATTTATAGCCGAATAAACCTAGATTATCAACCGATAAACTTCGTTTATAGCCGAATAAACCTGGATTATCAACCGATAAACTTGGTTTATAGCCGAATAAACCTGGATTATCAACCGATACACTTGATCTATAGCCGAATTAACCTGGATTATCAACCGATAAACTTGGTCTATAGCCGAATAAACCTGGACTCATCAACCGATAAACTTGATTTATAGCCGAATAAACCTGGATTATCAACCGATAAACTTGGTTTATAGCCGAACAAACCTGGATTATCAACCGATAAACTTGATTTATAGCCGAATAAACCTGGATTATCAACCGATAAACTTGGTCTATAGCCGAATAAACATGTATTATCAACCGATACACTTGGTTTCCGACATGAAGATGTACAACGACTGTCCGGTTTATGGTGACACATTTCCTAGAAATCTGCAGGTTGCGAATCTAAATCTCGGAGATGCGTTTAGTTTCATTGCATCATCCATGAACACGATTCGTGATTTTTGCCGCTGGCCGTTTTTCTACAATAAATTTTGTTTATAGTTCCCATCTTTTTTACCTTCTTCATCGTTTTAGCAAATTATGCGGGGGAACTCTTCCCCCGCTGGCTATGCGATAATGAAGTTGCGGTACCAAACTGCCGGTGGTAAGTCAAGTTGACCTTGATAATGGTAAGAATGAAAATTTCTAAAAATTAAATAGCATTGTGCAATCTTGTAAGTAAAAATAGGGGCCGCGGAAACTGGTGGTATAATATGAAGTCGACAATTTGACAAGAAAAACAACTTTGAAACCGATTTTTCCGCATTTCGGAAATTGTCAATTGCCAAGAATATATTCACGACATATCTTTAAATTTGTGCACAATTAGGCTTTATGTGTGTGAACTCACCCAATTTAACCATTTTACACCCTTCTATCATATTGTTGAGTGACATTCATTTTAAGTTTCACATGCATATAGGCTTAGTCATATACAACTTTTTTCTGCGACCATTTTCCCGCCATTCCTGAAATTTAAGTATTTTCTTCATATTCTCATAACAAGAGTGGATGTTGATGTATTGCACGACCAATTTTACGACTAATACATATATACAATGACCAATTCCATAAGCGTCAAATCATTTCACTCTATATCAATAACGATTTTCGAATTTTACAAGATTAACTACACCCCCTGCTATGGAACGCGAAACTACGCAAGTAATAAAGTCAAACTATGGTGTTTCACAATAGCTGCATAATTATAATAGTGTTTGCACTACGTTGATTTAGATCATTTTGCAGAAAACAGGAAGGGAACTTCAAGTTTCGGCTCTACTTAGCACATGTTAAACATACGAACATACACTCTATATCAATAACGATTTGCGAATTTTACAAGATTAACTACACCCCCTGCTATATGGAACGCGAAACTACGAAAGTAATAAAGTCTAACTATGGACATGGTGCAATCACTATAAAATGAATTCATGCTCAAAGATCATCCAGTAGAAAATCATGACATTATAATCGCCACATAACCGGAATCGTTTAAGGTGGCTGTATCGGATATTTCTAGTCAGCCTATATATCACACGATTGATTAATTGATTGGTTGATTGATATATTGTCTTTGACGGTATCCTTGCGGTTTAATAGCCCCGTCCTCACAAATTTGTCCTAGTGGAGGTCGGGAGTACTGGATTGTTGGCCATGCTCCAATCGCATGCGCTGAGCATCAAGACAGAAGGCAATATTTGTCGTTGTATGTCTTTGGTAGGACCCAACGAAGGTATAAACACTGACCTGTAAGTGTAATTTAATTTCGCTGGATATAAATGCGAAGCCCACATCGGCAGTGTATAATCTAACACGATGAATAACTTAAAGTAGATCTGATTAGGTCACACTGAGTATTATTATAGTAATAAAAAATATTGACATTTAGTCTAAATAAGTTGAAACAACGTTTAGCATATCCAGTGGACTATCCTCTCTATAAACAACATATCAGCACCGGGAATAGCATATTCGGTGTTATTTTTATTGGTTCAATTGCAACCGGCTAATTACAAGAATTGTGGTATACAAATTCCCATTGTGACATTTTTTAAACATTATACTAAAATCTAAATGGATTAACATATGAAATTGGGGTAAGACTCATACCTTGTTAGTTGGTAACTTCGAAGAAACAATCGAAATTAATTACAAATAAAATAATGCAAATAGAAAGAGTCGGATTCAACGGAAGATTGTAAAATACTGAGCTAGGCCTACTTAAAACAAACATGCGTGAGACATAAGATAATGCTATGATCTCGGCAATGACAATATTTCCCTGGCACATTTTTTTAAATAAAAATGGTGACACGTCTTTTATAAATGTTCATCTGTAACGCTGTATATATTCTGTTAACATAATAGTATGAAACGCCAGCTATAAAAACAGGTTATCACACCGCACTCGTGGTGGTACCCGCTCAGAACTATGTACCAGTGCGGTAAGATGCCACAAAGTGCGCGGAGGTAATGAACTTGTCAATTTGTCAATTGTAACACCCCCACCCCTCCCCCACCCGGGCATAGCCGGGATTGTAACGGGGATGTTATTTTCATAATTGTAACATGTGCGTTTTTTCCCGGCTACATTCGTGAACAGTCCCGGTAGGGAGGGTCATTATTTTGCCGTCACATCCCGTTACACCCCGGCTAAGTCTCGGCTAAATCCCCGCTATAGTGCTATTACACATGGTGCAAGTCCGGGCTCTCAATCCCGGTCCAATTTTCACTGCGCACATCCCCGTTACACCGGTGTTACATTCCCTGAATAGAGGGGACACCCAAATATGAACATTCCCGGCTCAACGATAGCAACTTCCACGCTATAAACGAAATTGGCGGCCATTTTGGATTTGGCGGCCATTTTGATTTTTTTTATCTGATTGGTTGACCTTCGAACAAAAAAAATTGTTCTATAGACTATTACCTTCAATTTGGTACTAAAAACAAAACTTTTGCATCAATTTGAAATGACTGAGTGGCCGGGCACCCCACTACTATGCCCGGGTAGCGGAAGGCCGGGAATACAATTGACAAGGGCATAACACAAAGAAAGTGTGGTGCGTTGGCACAAACAGTGGTATACAGTGACACAAGTGCGCTGCGGTGATATAAAGTGCGTTGCAGTAAAGCGAACTGCGGTACAGTGATACAAAGTGAAGTGCAGTGACACAAATTATGGTGCAGTGAAAAAAGTGCGTTACAGTGACAACAATACAGTATAGTAATACAGACTGCGGTACAGTGACACAACAATGCGGTGCAGTGACACAAGGTATGATACAGCGACATAAAAGTGCAGTACAGGGAAGCAATATGAGGTGTATTGACAGCAAGTGCGGTGCAATGAAATACAACTGCGATGGAACGACACACTATGTGGTGTGGTGACACCACGTGGGGTGCAGTGACATAAACTGCAGTGCAGTTACACAGAGCGCGGTGCAGTGATATAACGTTGTATGCAGTGACGTCAACTTAGGTGCAGCGACACTAAGTGTATGGAATGACACAACGTGCGGTGCATTTGGTACAAAGTGCGGTGCAGTGACACACGGTCCGGTGCAGTGAAACACAATACGGTGCAGTAATACAACGCGCAGTACAATACCAATAAGTACAGTTGCATACAGTGCGGTACATTATAGCGATACATGCGGTGCAGTTGCCGTGAGTGTGGTCCGATAACCCTTTTCACCTAGTTGGCGTTCCATAATAGATAGGCTTTTATGGGCCATTTATAAATAATAAAATTAGAATGGTGTATAGCAATCAGTCTATAGATAATAGCCAAATTAACCATAATTTAGTATTATGTATAGTAGGTCACGGTCGCAAAGCGCAAGTACAAGCCTACTATTCTCTTTTTAAATAATTGTATACCTATATTGTACATACAGCTGTATTGTCAAACCTGCCATGCCGCTATTATGAACCCAGGTAAGCCCAAGTAAATCAATTATAAAGCAATTACCTGTCTATTTATAACTTAGGAGAATACCTTTATCCAAATATTGGCCTAGTTTTTATAGGGTTATTCTGGGGTTACTGTGGGATATTACGCGAACGATTTTCTACAAGCAGCTTCATCGATGATTCCTATTCCTCCCATAGAAGGTTTCTGCTCCTGACGTCACTGAAAAGTATACCGTGAGGCTAAAAAATAAATAACTGGTATTTGCAACAACCATCGTTGATTGGTTGTACACCGTACACGTGATGTTGGTCAAAGGTCATTTGAGGTCAAACACTAAAACGTGTTCAGTGTTTGACTTCAAATGACCTTTGACCTCCACCAAAATTTACACAGATCTTGTATGCATTGGGGTCAACATTCTTACCAAGTTTGAACACTATCGTACGTTAACTTTGGGAGAAAACGTATTTACAAGCCATTTATCAGGCTATTTCTGTACTTTAGTTGTAGGGACAATACGTCACAATAGTCTTGATAAAGACGCTTGAAATCAAATTGGCGTCCTAAATTTGAAAACTTCAAGCATCGATATATTGAGAGCGGAATGTCTGATTTGACTCTAGTTTGAAGCATTTAAAGTAGATAATTTTCTGCTCTATAATCAACTAACTTTATAAACAAACTTTAAGACCCTTTAAAGTCGTTGCATTAGTATGACACCGTCTAAGCCCAGTAAGGGGAGTTGCATACTTTACAAACAAGTTCATGCTCCTGTGTTATAACATGTTATAAACAGGGGTTATGGTCAGGAGTTTGTACCACATGTTAGGGTTTTAGGCTGTGTAATGCCAGAAATGTAAGAAATGGTTTTGACATGGTTGCTTATTAACATGATCACGGGCATGACGGATATATTATGTGGTTACCGAGTGTTGTGGTCGAGAGATTGACTATAATGCCGCAACGGGTGTTCGGGGGACACACTAATGTACAGGTTTAGTCTATATATGTTACCATCTATCTTTGCGTAACATCATACCCCAAAAGGGTAAATAGCGGAAACGAATATTGTTTATGTATCAGCAACGAATAAAGGGAACGAAACAGTGAACTATAGACAAGGCGTAGGCCTACATTTCAATTATATAATATGTTTATGTAAGGTGTACAAGGGTGGCTTTGTCGATGCATTTGTGTAAAAATACTATTAGTATTAGTGGTTTAAAAAGTTAGATGGACGGATTTAGGAAGTGTTGAAAAGGACCAGCCTGTAATATACTTTTCGGGAGGAGATAAACGGAGTTGGCGTCATCATAAAGAAGAAATCATTAGAATTTTAGCCCTTTGGTATGTTTACTATTCGCATTGGCCGATCGGCAAATGAAGAGTCATAACGTCAGTAGCTTTCTGACCGCATATTTTAAGCGGTGGGCTATTACCTATGACCTTGGTTACCTAGACTGCACTGCTAATTATTGGCAGATTTAGTATCGAATGCATGTTACTTTTGTTGGAAAATGTTCAAGATTTGCCCAGAAATGAGACACAAAACAAATTGTGAAAGATTGACCTTAGATTCAGAGATTTTGTTTGAAATTTTTTTTTTAAAATGCGAAAAATTGTCCCAAATTAATACCAAATATACCAAAGTCAAACTAAATTGGCCGACAGACCTAACTACAACATCGAAACACCCATAAATGGTGTAGTTTTTGTTTTTCTTTGGTGTCACAGAATATACAGTATACCACCAAAAACCACATAATTAAGCTGGTCAGTCTCATGTGGCTGAGAGAAGCTACTAGAGCGATATGGTAAGTTTTTCAAAGGGATACAATTATACTGGTTGGTCGCAGTCCTTTACTCTTCTTGGTTCCCACAGAGAGCTGCCATTATGGCAGCTCCCTGGTTCCCATGTTGTTAAGTGCTACATTGATACAGTTGTAATTGCTTTGAGTGAATGTTTGTTGATGATCTGTTTCGAAAGGTGATATATGGTTCACCTGGAATATCTACAAGATTGTTTATGGCTTGGACTAGAGGAGTATAAAGCAAATGAAACGTGTGTTAAAATAGTTAAATGTCGGGCCATTATTTAAACAATGAACTCACAGGAATATCGATACATAATTAACTTTTGTTTAACCCAATATGAAGTTAATGGATATCCTTATATTCCTTCCTAGTTCTTCACATAACGCTACTCACTGAAAAGTGGTTCTGTGCGCTTGCGTGCCAACACACCGAAACCATTTATGTCATTTATAGGCATTCAGAAGCCCTGAAACCCTAATATGTTATAATGCGTGCGTGGTGTTCACCGCGTACATTGGGTGCCGATTGGAAGAAACAGTTGTTTTCGTCACCAAGACCCCCAAAATAGCCACCCGGGTGACGTCAGTGCATAACCTCTATATATAGTCACGACCCTCCAATCACCATCACCTCCAGCCTTTTTAAAATCCTTCTCAACACAGTCCTTCCATCTCAGACGAGGTCTCCCCCCTACCTCTTCTACCAACCTCCACATGTGACATCGCCATTTCGGGAGTCGCCCTTTATCCATTCGAACAAACACGACCAGCCCACCTCATGCGCCCCCTTATCACCCTCTCTGTAAGACTCATATTCCTTCCAATATCCTCCCGAATATCATCCAACCTACCCCTTCCACCCGCTTAACCCCCGCAATCTTTCTCATCCAATTATTTTTTGCATATTTGAAGACGCTATGCATTTCATGTATACTCAATCGGGTAGTTTTGTGTCTATTTCATAGTCGTCACATTTCTATCATCAACAGCGGAAATTTGTATAAAATTTACTTTAAATAGTGTTCGCAACCACTTAGTTGATAACAACGCACTATTGTATCGCCGTAGGTGTCTAAATGATTTATTCGTGTGGCTAAAACATACCCTTTCTGTTGTAAATGTGCCAGAAAATTGCATAATTAACGTATAAAATTATGTATTGTGTACCGTATGATCTATATATAAACCTATATGTAATATGTGTTATATGTTCCTAGATATAACATTAAATGCTATAATTTAAGATATTTATCTCCCTAAGTTATATGCTCTATAACTAGTATATTAATTAAAGTTTGAGTGTACCATCGTTATTCGCCGCCAAAGACAAGATAAATCGTTACCATGCAGCAATGTGCCAAACCAATATATAATCACATATTTTTTGTTATGTTGTGAAATTAAATTCCATCCGTTTTGACGCAATGTCGGAACGAATGTGTAATTCGTAAAAAATGTCGGAAGATGATGATTTTTCGATAGAAGTTATCGATGAACGAAATTGATTTTGAAGCTGAAATTTGTGTGCCCGTTTAAATCTTTCCGCATCGTCAAAACCTCTTGCAGCGGTGAAGGTCGTTCAATAATAATTAGAATCATTGTGGAGAAGAGAGCTGTCTACCTGGAATTTGTATCAAACTGTTTTGATATTATTGTTTTCTTAGAGTAGGCCTGATCGTCATGTGGAGGCAGAATGGCCCATGGCTAGTCACAGTATGCATCTAGAACTGCATCATAATATTATCAGCCAATAGTGACAGGCATGGATAGCTTCGTCCAGATTAGAGAGCGTATTGCGTGCACCAACGCATTGATCGTTAGACGGATATATGGCTATATCGATAGCAGACCTACTTGTTTGTTTTGAGATTTTATTATGATACAAAAATTAGGTCTACCTTAAAATTTAAATAATCCATGTTTGGTGGTTATACTTTTAATAGATTGTAAGTTTGTATAACAAATACTTCCCTTTACCTAAACGTGTTACACGATTAGCCACCACAACTTTCGTTTCGAATCTAAAATAGAACTGAACATGAAATCGAATTTAAAATCGACTTCAAATCGAAATCGATAACAGTATCACTTTACTGAACGACAACAGTGTCGGGTCAGTCTTTTCGCGTTCGATATAGTATATAGGCTCAAATGTGTGGCCACAGCATGACGTTCCGCGAGATTTTTATTCCTAGTCGAATCGAGGGTAATTTGCATATTGACAACATTTTAGAAAAACGTAAATTGATTAGAAAACAAGGTTTAGGATCAGTAATTTGTCCAGATTATCGTCACCTTTACATAATTGACATCGGTCTTCCATAATCCGAAGTCAAAATATAGGAAAATGTTCCAAAAAGTGAGTTTTAGCCGAGGGGCGGGGCGAGGTGCATGGGTGTCACCCGTTTTCAGCAATGTGATTGCTGTACAGCGTAAAGTTGCCATTGTTTGTATGCAAATTACCCTCCTTTCGACTAGTAATACAAATTTTGCTGGTGGTCCTATACTTGACTCTTTCCATTTTGTGTATAATTTTGTCAATTATCACATTTGGCTGTTGTATATATTTCTCGTTCTTTGCTTTGACTGGTGATACTTCATCGTTTGTATCCTTCCTAAGATCAAAAAGCGAAAATATAATCAAAGACAGTCCATCTAAAACCGGACACTTAAAATGACAGTTTTGCATCAAAGGAGGCGCTATATCACATTTATTGTGTTGCGCCATTTTGCAATATTTCTACATTAATTGCAACAACATTGCTTTTTGACCAGTCGGCTTATATTTGATCCTTGTTATTATAGCGGTCTTCGATATGTCTAAATTGTATTATACCGATGACGACAATATATTGATTAAGATATCGTCTTCCATAGCTAAAAATGAATCAAATATCTATGGATTGCCGGACACTTTTATCGAAGCCGTAACGAATATATTTGGGTAAGGTAATTTCTATGCAACTGATATTTTCGAATACAATTTACAAATATGTCACAATTAAGCCATTGATGTTTATGAAGTGAGTGGTAAGAGGAGGCGTAAATTTATGATCTGATGAACTATGTATGTTATACTGATATTCCGTAGGGTTGGTCTATGATGAGTTGCATTATTATCGATAGTTTCAAATCTGTTTTTCTTAATATCCATAATTTAAAATGCATTGACTGACCATGATGCGGTGCATGCAGGTGCACGTCATTTGATAGATTATGGAATAATTTGTAGTTCCCAAACGACCACGAAAGGAGCACAAATGATAAATATTCTAAATAAATAGGATATAATATTCCATAGGAGGATCCAAGGAACAGCTGACGTAGATAACACCAACATTTTTTTATTTTATATGATGGATTCATCCAAAATTTTATTCTAGGGTCATAAAATCGCAGGTCATGATAAGAAACTACCTATTCGCCTTTCCAACAGGCCAATTTTGCTGATACAGTTCAGTACGTAGTACGATAATCCAGAAATGAAGTACTTTCAAGGAAAATTGTAGATTCCACGTATACTCCGGAAAATTAAATAAGTGAATAATATAGACCTCACCTGAAGAAGACCTCAGGTGAGGTCGAAATATATAATCACTAGATCAATCGATCATTAAATCATACTCCTAATGTCTA
>JAODAI010060004.1:0-15338 GCA_027575025.1 Scotoplanes globosa | reverse complement strand
AACTTATATTTTTTATTATATACCAGCCTCCATCCACTGTTTCTAGCATACTTGACAATTTTTTTACAATATGCTAATGTTGACGCTATTGGCAATCCAATTTTGGTTGGTGATTTTAATTGTCATCTTTATAATGAGACCGATTGTAACACTAAATATTCCATTCATGTTTTTTCGGCCTATAATATGACTCACTATGTAAAATCAGCCATGCACAACAGTGGTGATATTCTTGACTTAATTATAACATGTTCTGATTTAGAAAATATTGTTCATAATGAATTTGGGATCATCACACTGTGTTTTGTGATACATATGGCAACCAAGGGTGTTAATTCCCAAAACTATGTATTTCAGGATATTAAAGTCAATTGGCATTGATGCTTTTAAGAAAGACATTATTAAGAGTAACATTTCACCAAATGGCGATTTATCAATCGATGTGTTAGTATCAAATTATAACCATGTTTCGTCTGATTTATTGAACAATCATGCTCCAGTTATCACTAAAAATGTTCGCTGAAAGTGTATTGTGGGACTTGGTTCAAAGAACAAATGCTAAATGCTAAAATACAAAGGCGGTGTGCTGAACGTAAATGAGAAAGACTAAACTTGCTGTACAAAAATAAATGTTTTTGACTACTGTCATATTGTGAGTTCGCTTATTACTACGCTAAATCGAGACTTATTTCGTGATCAACTTGCAAACAATGCAAATATCCACTGTAGATTTTATGCTATTAATGGTTTTGTCAAAACGCCTACTAAATGGGCTATTTGTCTTATTTACAACATAACATAGCTGATATGTTTAGTACATTTTTCAAGGTAAAAAAATGCTACTATTCATTCAGAATCTTCTATTATATATCTTATGAGTTATCTGTCTACTTACGATCGCTCTAATTCACATCAAATTTACGTTGCTTTTCAGTTACGAGGATATCAATCATGTTTTTATCAAAATTGCCTTAAAGACTAGCAGCACTGATCCGGTGCCAACTGATCTGGTTATTGATAATCAAGGTTAGGGCTAGGCCACACACCATGCATTTTGTGACTAATTGTGTGAATTCAATGTTAGTACTGTAAAGTATATTCATAAATAATCATGTATTGGCTTATAATACCTTCAGAATACAATGAAAATCTTTGATTTGACTCAGTCTAAAAATATGGCCTAAGCTAGTGTATTACTTGTGTTAGGCTACTGGCTAGGTATCATATGGACATAATTTCCCGTAGTCATTCGCAGTTATTTAAGGGCGAATTTAAAAAATAAAAGTAATAGTAGGGCATAAACTTAAATTATAAACACAATATCGACAACTTCAATGTGATTTAAATGGAAATGATAGCAATTGTCCTCACTTTATATTTGAAAATCCGACTACCAACTTTGAACGCATTTTTCTCAAAATCACGAAAATCCATAGTAGTGGTGCGGGGACAGACAGATCTCAACAATGAAAATAGGTATCAACGTGAAATTTGCAGGAGTTATTCTACATGACAGTCACTACAGATTTTGTTCAATATCTATTTTAGTTTTTGACATAGAAGCACAAATTACATGATTGGTCGGCCACTGGTTACCATGGCAATAAATAAAAAAATCTGGGCACATTAATCTGTGCGGAATTAACTCATACACAACTCACCCAAAGATGAGACCTGGAGGTTAAATATATCTAGAGTTACATCCGTCCCCGTGGTTGGCCAATCAGAGGCCCTAGTCGC
The DNA here is from genome assembly GCA_027575025.1 of Scotoplanes globosa. Classification (NCBI taxonomy): domain Eukaryota; kingdom Metazoa; phylum Echinodermata; class Holothuroidea; order Elasipodida; family Elpidiidae; genus Scotoplanes; species Scotoplanes globosa. The sequence goes on along the minus strand of JAODAI010060004.1, from coordinate 13,598 downwards.
GGGTTACCATAGCAACTACAATAAAAAAAAAGTTGTTTTACACTCCTTACAACTTATACTATATAGTAAAATACATACAGTAAAGTACATCCAATAACCGTATATACGATATATTAATTTTGAGTTGATATTTGGTACAGGGCTGCTTTGCAGGCGTTTAGGAAGTCGTTGATTTTTCACGATGATATCACTGAGGCTCGTATATTAGTAGTGAGTGGCCGGGACTTTATCATAACATATCGATAGGCTAGGCTATTTTATAGTATACAGATGAGGCCCCGAAAAATAAAACAAGAAATCACCATGCACTTTGCATGTTTCTTGTCTTGATTCATGATCACAGGAATCTGAATGATAGTACTCCAGTGATTTACAACAAGAAAAACTGCAGTGAACAATTCCATGGTATATAACCCACTCCTTAAAAATAGACATGATGGTATAAAAATCTTACGAATTTAAACTTAGTTTTCAGTATGCCTACCGTGGTGTGCTACATGAACGTGTAGTACATATACACAACCCGGTCATGCGTGTGGAAGTTGATATTGAATCACAGGATGCACATTGATGTTAACTCATTGTTTGTCCATGTAGTCTCATCATTGGGTCATTTGATACTGTTGGCATGCACTAATGGGATACTAAATTATAACTTCCGAGGTGATCCATAGGTCCTATCTCTCCTGTAATGCCGTGCAACCGAACACAATTAATACGCCTACTGTATATAGCACATCCGCCCAACCGTATCTGTTTCAAGGACATATCATGTTCCAGGGGTCATCACCCTTATAATGTCGTGCCTCTGTATGCTGCTGCCTATCTTTTGTCTGCCTCACAGGGACCAGCGCAATGCTTTTACAAATGTCCACATGTAACCACTACTTCCTGTGCGACAATATGACATACCAAAACACTCACTTCCTCGACCGGGTCCATCGTTCCCTTACGGGGATCCGGACCACTGACACTTCTCATATAACCTCGCTGTATATAGGTCAGAAAACACAAACAACCTTTTCATGACGAAAAAATGTTTTTTTAGTAAATTCCCCAAAACTGTAAATCTGTGCGTTGTGATTGGCTAATATGGACATTATCGATGCTCGTTCACGTCCAGTAACTTGTATGTCGTTTGGTCGATGATATTGAAATAAACAAATATGCACGAATCGTTTCCATATGGTGCCATTATCGCTTCCACACCAATATATAAACATGTAAATAACTCTACCCATTGTAACAGTAGGAATATTTGACGACCAGCGCCAACAAACATTGGAACTGGTCTGACTGTTTGACTCAGTTGATATAGCGTGGAACTTGTGATCGCAAGGTCGGGAGTTTGAACTCGGACTGAAGATGAAACCCAATCAATCAATCATGAGGATTTTCTATTAAATAACAAATTTCTTATATGTGTTACTATCTTTGCTGCTGGTGATGATGATGTTTACATTCCAGTGACTCTAACTGGTATATATCAAAAGCTAAGTGTGACTCATGTAACCTCTGCGTGGAAAGGGACAGGAGACCTATTTAATCATGCGGACTTTATATTACATTATACATCTCTTATAGGTGTTATTATCTTTGCTGCTGGTGATGATGATGTTTATATTCCAGTGGCTCTAGCTGGTATATATCAAAGGCTAAGTGTGACTCATATGACTCTGTGTTGAAAGGGAAAGGAGACCTATTTAATCATGGGGACTTTATGTTAAATAATACATCTCTTATAGGTGTTATTATCTTTGCTGCTGGTGATGATGATGTTTCTATTACAGTGGCTCTAGCTGGTATATATCAACGGCTAAGTGTGACTCGTGTAACCACTGCGTTGAAAAGGGACAGTAAACCTAATCAATCAATCAATCGTGGGGACTTGCTATTAAGTAACAAATCTCTTGTATGTGTTACTGTCTAGCGGTAGCTTTGCTGCTGGTGATGATGATGTTTATATTCCAGTGACTCTAACTGGTATGTATCAAAAGCTAAGTGTGACTCATGTAACCTCTGCGTTGAAAAGGGACAGGAGACCTACCTATTCAATCATGGGGACTTTCTATTAAATAATACATCTCTTATAGGTGTTATTATCTTTGCTGATGGTAATTATCCTGTTTATATTCCAGTGACTCTAACTGTGACCTGGTACCACGAAAACGGCGTAAAGTCGCGAATGTACTTTCTGAGATAGTAGTGAAATAAAAAAAAAATGTGTTCGATTAGATGGAAAGTACAAGTATGTGGTCACGTAGACGTTGAAGTGGTGTCACATTATTACTAACTATCATTGTATATAGTGCATCATTATTGAAATTACCATTGTTTGTTGCACGTTTAAACCATAACTTACAAAACACACATTTCTCAGATATGAATATTCATCATCTTGTGGGAGATTTATCAGCCAATGTCTTACCCCGAACCATAACAAATTATATACCATTTTAAAGATATTGAGCTGTATAATTCAAATATCCAATAAACTGATTTCTCAAAAAAAATACTTTAAGCTGCTATCGTGGTACCAGGTCACATATATACATTTACAAAAAATAGTGGCGCTATAACAAAACTCAGAACTTAATAACTGGAATGTAACACAAAAAATTATAATGTTTATCCGGACTAAAATCATAGTTTGACTTCGTTGTTCAACATGTATGTCTTCTTTTTAACAATGTGGGAACTGTATTGAGATTTAGTTGCATTGCAGCTCTTGTTAATATGTATAATTCAACGTAAGGTAGAACCCCAAATTTGTTAATTTATCTTACTTTTTGCCATGTTTCCCAAATCTTAGCATATAGTATATAGCTAGATGCATTTCCTTTAGTTTTATAATTATAATCACCCAAACTGGACACTTTTATCACAAATTTCTAAAAAAAATTGGGTGTAAATTGTGCAATAAAGTGCCTCATAAATTGAGCCATACAAACCAACTTCCATTTACAGCGTATTGAACCATAAACCTCAGTAATTTCTGTCTTCCTGATTACAGAGCAGATTCTTATTCTATGTACTTTGATTAATCGTTTGATTGCAACAGTCCTCAGTATATTTCCTAGTCGAGGACCACTGAAGTGTTGCCGCGCCTTTGTGTACGTTGGAACAGTTGTGTTTACAAGATATAAATACTCTCTTGATTTTTTATATAATTTCACCATTTCAATATAATTACTATTCCAAATTTTAAATTGACCTTCATCCATATATATTCACTTCATAGACATATACTTACCTTAGCTTACATCCTAAACGCCACTCTCCATCTACACCCAACTAAAACGAGAACATTTACACACTCTAGACTCCCCTATCAGCTCACGATCCCTAGGCCACGCCTCTTAGGCTACGCCCCCTAGATCTGAGCTCCGCCCGATAGCGGGTTGGATAGTCCCTCTTATTCTTCTCTTGTAAAACCCTACTGACGTGTTTTTGATCTCTGCTAATTGTTGCTTTTAAATCCAGATTTATCTCTTATAATGCAGTATTTGTTTCATTTTAATTACTGCGTTTTGAAGAACGAAGCAACATATCCAACAGTGTCGGCTAAGTTTTGATTTGATTTTCTAATTAATTTGCCGTATTTCTACTGCTTTAATACCGTGGGGTGTAGAGTGGCATTTAGGATGTAAGCTAAGGTAAGTATATAGTCTACTCGTGAATACCCAAACCAGTAAGTTTTGGGGAATTGCCGCTCCGCTTAGATAGTCGAAGGACGGCGATCAGTATATTTCCGGAAACAGTGACTTACCCCCTCCCCTAGGACAATTCCTGGCTACGCGCCTTATCCTCACATATTATTTTGAAATGTTGTTTCTAAATAATTTTAATATGAATTTTTAATTATGTATATTATTGTATCAATTAATGTACTTACACATTATTGATTATCAATACCAGCGTCCACTTTGACTGTAACTACACATTATAGATTATCAATACCAGCGTCCACTTTGACTGTAACTACACATTATTGATTATCAATACCAACGTCCACTTTGACTGTAACTACACATTATTGATTATCAATACCAGCATCCACCTTGACTGTAACTACACATTATTGATTATCAATACCAGCGTCCACTTTGACTGTAACTACACATTATTGATTATCAATACCAGTGTCAACTTTTAATGTTTATTCTGATAGTCCTCAAAGTTCATTGGATTAAATTGAAACCTGCTGACTATGACATACATGTACTAGCTGACAGCAATACAAAGTTAAAGATTGAAGAGGATGGACTGTTACTTTGGTTCCTTGCTTTTGTAACCAGATAACCTAGGCCTTTTTATTTAACATAACTTTCAAACCATTATATCATGTATCATTGTATGGTATGTGTGTATGTGAATTAGCTTCAGTATTCTGTAAAGTCAACAACAAAAGTTAGGATTGCACCTGGAATGTGTGTCATATTGTGTTTTGTAGGTTATATAAGTTTGTGGCCTATGAGTCGAGCATTTTCTGCCAAACAGCAACTCTACTTACTGTACATTGATTAATCCAATCAAAATATAATTTGTAGGACAATGTATAGGCCTCTAGGGGCCTGAAATTCTGTAAAACTTACTGAGTAGGTTCAATTTAAAATATTGTAGGCTTATTAATTTGGGTCTATCATTTGTTTACAGTGATTTTCCAAGTGATATAAGTGCGTTGGATGACAATTCTGACTGCAGTGACTCAGGTGATGAAATTGAACAGCTGCAGGCTATACCTAATCAAAGGTAAAGGAATACTTATTTATTTGTAGAATGTAGGTCTATTGGGTCTATGATGTATTAATGTCCCATTATGTCTACATTTCGTCTTTATCCAAACAGTGGTGCTACACTCATAACTATAGTATTCAATAAACTAAAGCATAGAGACTGGGAGAATGGGATATGTTCTTTTTGCTATTATATTGTGTTATTCTTTCAAACATTAAAAAAAATATTTTTTCCCTAATTTTTGTTTGTAATATTCAAAAATAGTGTGAATAGAGTATTTTTTTACTGGAAAATCTTGTTTACCGATAAACCGGGTTTTTGATCAACTTAAACACTGTTTATCAAGTGGAAAACTAGGTTTATCCGATAATATCACTTATTAATAAACCTAGTTTATCAGAGACAGTTTATCAAGCGAAAAACCCTGTTTATCTGATGTGTATCAACACAGCTTATTATTGGGTAACCTTATGTTTATTCATGTTGTGCATATCATTGTGTACTTGCTTTGTACACTCATATGCACATGTATGCAATACTATACAAACACACACTATTGAAGACCATACCATCTGTATGGCGCACTCTGTTAAACCTGTATTAATGGTGGTTGAAGTATCCTGTAAGCCTACACGTGTAACATAATTTGGATTAGTCACTTTAAAAGTCTAAGAGTTTGTAAAAAAAGATGAACAGTACAATATATAACTCACTGGTGTTACATCAAATTATAGACATACATGGCTATAATTTATGTTTGTTCACAATATATGTGTATTGATATTGAATTGATAGCGTAATATTAATTATAGGCTACATACATTTATAGCAGAACATGAACTTCAGACAATGGCTGACCAGTTAGTGCAGTTGCTACGTAATCGGACGGTCAGGAGTTCAAATACGGAGTGATGATATTATATTCCAGTGGCTCTCACTGGTATACATGAAAGGCATATTGGGTAGGCCGACTCATATAACATCGGAGTTAAAAAGGGCCAGAAAACCTAATCAATCAACGGTGTGTGAAGAATGAAGATATTTGAAGGAATAATTAAGGATAAAACTTGGCTTCTTGGAAAATATATATATACATGAAGAATGCTTGAATGTCAATGCCAATAAATGGCATTTGAATAAAGATATACTAAAATTCACTGGCAGCATACATTTGAAGGATAATTGAGGACAAAATGCATGATCAACTTGGCTGGTGTGTCACTATTGAATATGAATGTAGTTCATTTCTTTCTTTCTTATTTATTAACTGATATTTATACAGGGTAACTGCAAGGCCCTGTCAGACAATAATATATAATCAAAAGTTAACAATGAAATCGGAACATTTCCAAAAATGAACAATTACGACAAGTATTATTATAGAAATATAAAATGATAAAACCATTAAAATTCATTACCTGTCAAAATTATGATATGTCTTAATCTTACTTTTAAAAATTGCAATAGATTTTTAGTCTTTGATATCCTCCGGAAAGGGTATTCCAGTATTTAGGTCCGGAGATCATAAATGATCTCCAATAGAAACAATCTATTAATAGAAAAATAATTATATAATGGCTATGAATAGCACGTTCTAAAATCTTAGTAATCACAGGTAAAATTGAGATAGGACGATAATTACATATATATCATCGATTGCACCAAGTTTTATGGAGAGGTATAACATTGGCATGCTTCCAAACATTAGGAAAATAATAGTTAGCTATAGATAAATTAAAAAGTTTAAATACATAAAGAAAAACATGAACTTCAATGAACAACTTGAAAAAAATTAAGAAATTAGAATGAACAATTGAGAGCTACAGCCCACGATCGACATCCAGATTATACATACCTGTAACCACTGATCTGAAGTGGGAATATGCAATACATAAACAATATTTAACAGAATCTGATAAATATTTTTATGATTTTTTATAAATTTTAGTGACTTTCATATTTTCCTACAAATGACTACTTACGGGGGTCAAAGGTTATGTGCATATATTGTTTGTATTAATTGTCTCTTTACTATTATCTTTCCACTTTACTGTATAGCAACTGTCTAGAACAAAGTTATATTGACACAGACGTTTTTAACTTTGAAAACGGTGAACCTGATGGACCAGCGATTGAGGAGGAGGTTTCTGGCCGGTTGACACCAGATTGCACTGCAGAATATGCTGTCAACCAACCAAAGTGCATCACATACGTGCCACTCCTGGAAGACCTTCTGAAGAGAACAATTTCCCAATACTGTCCTGTTGGAGATTGCTCTGGGCAGAGGGTCTTCCGGACAACCAAGAGAGGGAGCTGTGCCGTGATTTCGTGGAAGTGCCCAACCTGCAAGAGGAGGAAAGCAGCTGGATCCTGGTCGTCTCAACCAAGGGTGGGGAACATGTATGCAGCAAACATGGTGCTGCCGGCCACTATCCTCCTTTCGGGAAACAATCTAAGGAAGGTGGAAATGATGTTTAAGTTTTCTAAGCTGTGGTTCCTGGACCCCTCACAGTTTTATAGGTATGGCTTTACTCTTTAATATTTTTAGGATAAGATGTTACTATGCTAAAAGATTCTGAATTCTATCAGGGATATGCAACTAGAGCATAACCCGGATTCTATGCAACTAAAAATAGCACTTCACTATATACACATGTAGGGCATGCTATAGTGAGTTTTGAATTAGTGTTTTAAATAAGTGTTTAATTTGAAAGATGGCACTCCTCGTCTGGCAAAATGTGTCCAATATTTTTTTATGGGGGGGGCGATTGGAATTTTTCATTGAAACAATATAATTGAAATTAGATTAAGGGATCTTCTGTGTCGGATGATGACGTCATTACCAAAGGCCATTGGCTTCTGTGATGACATTCTTTTTGGTTTCTTGTCTTAACAAGAAACACATGTAGTGGGGCATTATGGTAAGTTAGGGTTAATATAAAAATATTTTTTGTTAATTAATATTATTTAACAACTTTTCTTATTTTTGTAACTAAGAATTCACTTCATAGACATATACTTACCCTAACAACATCCTTAAGGCCGGTGAAACGGGTTGGCAGCTTTTCCGTGCGTGAGGATATGTGTGAGGGGCCTCGAGAAGGGTCAGCCTCACGGCGTTGGCTTTTCCGGCGCCAACACGGTTGGTTAGGCAGGAGCCGTTCAGCCGCTAGCACCTGAGGTTGTGGTAGCGGGTATTCCCGGAGTCATGACCACGGGTCAAACGGGTCAGAGGGGATGCTAAGAGCCGCTCAACTTTTGTTGAATCGGTTCGTGACATCGGGGGCTCTGACGCTAGGCACTGTTGTTGGTAGCATTACAGCGATTCCGACGGCCCTTCACACATATCCTCACACACGGAAAAGCTGCCAGCCCGTTTCACCGGCCTTAAGGATGTTGTTAGGGTAAGTATAATCTACTTGTGAATACCCAAACCAGTAAGTTTTGGGAAATGGGGTTGTGATGTCAAAGGTCTGTAAACGTCTGTAATTCTACAACCGTTGGCTTATATGAAATTTGGATACCATATTCATATATCAAAGGCACCTTTTGGTGATAATCGTCATTGGGTTCATCTCAATGTGACCAAATAGCGAAGTTAATGAGTGGGCATGGTTTAATATCAAAATATTTTTGTTAATTAATATTTTTAACATCTTTCCTTGTTTTGTAAAAAAACTTTAAAAATTAAAAACATCGCGAGATCAAAGGTCAATTTTTTTTTCTACAGCCGTTGGCTCATTTGAAATTTGGATACCATATTCAGATATCAAAGGCACATTTCGGCTTTAATATATTGAAATGTTGAAATAAATTGTAGGTTACTCAAAAAACATGTTTGGTCAAGTAATGTTAGCCTAACGTTATAATTGCCTTATTGATTATTATGTTACTAATATTAGATTTCTAGCTGTCAATTATGTAATTACCACCATGCACTTTGCATGTTTCTTGTTGTTGATTATTTTTAATTCTTGTAATAACTCATTTGAATTAAATTATGATTAGAAACAATAGCGTGTGCGTATAGGTCTGCATCTACATTCAGGAGTGCTTCTTGAATTACATGATGTGTACTGTGCGCATTTCAATGTGTGTTACATAACTGAGTATTCACCCTGGGTATCATGTCTGACCGGTTGATAGAGAAATGGATTCTGTTTTAACCTCTGCGTTGAAAAGGGTCAATAGTCATATTCATTTATTCATTTGTGTATAATGTGGTGGCTGGCATAGACACAGAAAGTTCCAGTGAAAACAATCATGGGAGCTGCTTCGCTCAATTTAGTACCATGTATGTATAGAAAGAGCCCAATTTTATGGTTATGAATGATTAAATAAATAAAATAAAATTTTGCATACACATGTACATTACGTATATGTGCAGTGACATTGGTTGATGCAGTGCTGTTGATTATTGACAATTCTCCCTACTTCATACCAAAATTTCCAAACAGGTCCCTTTGTACCGGTACCCGATTTAATACAATGTCTTACATGAGTTGTGACCAGTCACTTTCAGTGGCTCTAGCTTACTGGTTTACCAAAGGCTTTGGGTGTTTTGTATAATCTTGATGTTGAAAAGGGCCAGGTAATACAGTCAATCAATGCTTCATTTATTTGAGGCTTATGAATACAAATAATACAGGAAATTTTCCTAATTTGACTTTGACATCAAGGAATAACCACATGATCAATGTAATTTCTATTATTAAACAACATGTACATATCTACTGTTGTCTGTATGCTGACAACTTGTCCTACATTTGTTTAGATTGCAGAGACTCTACTTTGCTCCAGTGGTTGAAGAGTTCTGGGATGAGACGAGGAAGGATCTATTGAAGGGAGTGTCCAATGGTGTGGTTCTTGCTGGTGATGGTCGCATGGATTCTCCTGGACATTCAGCACAATTCTGCACCTACTCTCTGATGGACCATGATCGAAAATGTGTGCTGACATTGCAGTGTGTTGATGTTCGGGAGGCCAAACACAGCTACGACCTGGAGCGTGTCGGCTTCATGAGAGCTATGCGAGACCTCATGAGCCTGGGTGTAAACATCAATGAAGTTGTCACGGATGCACATACCCAGATTAAGTATATAATGAGTAAGTGTTGTCAATTCTGTTATTTTCATCTGAAATTTAATTGGGGCTGGGTACAACTCTATAAAAATGATTGGCATATTTAAAAAAATACCACTGTAATAAATTAATTCTCCACCCAAAAAATTATGCACAGACTCTTTATACTTCAATCGTTGTGGAAACTCATACTGTATGTAGTCATTCAAGTAGACCTTTGAAGGGTCTGTGCTTTTAAACACAGATCAGGTCTCTCAATATTTTATCTTTTTCACATATTAACTGTACTGTATTACCCTTATTGAAACAGCATCAGTAAACTTGATCAGTCAATCTACCAGTGGCTTTAACTGGTATGTCAAATACTTTGGGAAGTTGGGTAGCTCATATAACCTACATTATATTCCAGTGGTTCTAACTGGTATAATAAAGACTTTGGGTGGTTCATATAACCTTTGCATTGAAAAGGGCAAAGATACATGCCTAATCAATAAAAAAGGAACATAAACCACATACATGTCCTGGACGTAGATTGGTTTTGAAACAGGGGGGTGCGTTTTACGATTTAGACGGACCACATCTCGGATTGAGGTTGCGAACGCCGAAGATGTGAAGCGCCTAGCGGGGGGTATGAGGGTCCTCCCCCAGATTTAAAAAAAAAATGAAGTGCCTAGATGCGAAATCGTGGCATCTAAACAACAAAACGATAAGGATATAACTTCGCTGTAGAAACGTATATTTTAGTAGGCCGCTACTAAGTTTAACGATTTATTCCAACTTCCATCCCAAATATGTACAAGATTGAATATGTATACATGCATAAATTGTACTGGGCCCATATCCGCAATAATAAACGAGACGGATAGACTTGGAACAAAAAAATACAATACATATTGGGAAGTTCGTAATTATGATTAATAATTAATGATATAAAATACAGTGTAGGCCAGATACGTTGCCCGTTCAGCGACCAAAATTGTATAAAATTGTGGGAGAGCAGAACTTGTGGCTGGCGGCACCCCCCCCCAACCTACGCCCCTGCATGTGTGTATCATTTCACACATAATTATTATAAAATAATTGTGTGATTATTATATCAAATTTTGACATATAATAAATTGTTATATTATCATCAACATTATTTAAAATATTTTATAAATTCTTATGTTCTACGACAGGGACCAATGAGGTATTCAAGAATATCACCCACCAGATTGACATATGGCATGCCAGCAAGAGCCTGATGAAGAAACTGTCCGCGGTAGGCTTACTGTTTTTCTATTCAATACAATCTTTTAAAGAATTTCACATTTGTTGCACTGCAGGCTTAACCATAATCATTGTGTAGTATATATATAACTATATAACAAATCACAACAATAAATTGTGAGGGCTTCGTCTGTACATTGTAGAATAGGCTTCCTAACCGACTAATAGAGCAGCCCTATACCAAATATCAACTCTGTCCGAATAATGGTTATTGAGTTATCATGTTCACAAGCTAGGTGTTACACACACACACATACACGCCAGGGTGACTACATAGGTTTCTTGTTAAGACAAGAAACCAAAAAGGTGTGTGCATTCTTCAAGAACCATAGACAATGCATGCATGATATGATGACTGTATGAGTATGACGATGATGAGGGAATAGTTCAAAATAACAGCAAGCACGGAACTATTTGATTATGTTACACTTTTTCATTTAAAATTATCCACCTATATGTGCTGCAGTAACCCAGCAGAATTGATTGTATTCTTTCTACTATTTCAGGCCGGAAAGAAGAAACACTGCGAAATAATAATGGTGTGGATGGCTGCTATCAGAAACCATTTTTGGTATGCAGGCAGGACTTGTGGTGGAGATGACAAAAAACTGAAGGTAACTTAATTAAAATAGTATTATAAATAGGATAGGGAACTGTTTGAAGGCTATGGGATTAAGATATGTCTTTTATATATTAACCATAGTACAACAGATAATAGGATTGGACATTAGATCGGGCACATATTTTGTAGTATTTGTGAAACATTGAATCAGCATTTTTTGACTTAAGGCGGTCTTAAACTCTTGGATGTATAGAGATATTACTCCCAATTGCTAGACATTTTATTATTAAAACGTTTGTGCTTTTTCAACTTGTTTATCTGTTTCAAGTTTTACCAAATCCTCCAAATAGATTTATTTCGGATCTAAACTCTATACTTAATCATTTCATTTGGAATGGAAATCCTGACAACGTTAAACGTTCTACCATGATTAATCCCATCCATTTGGGAAGTCTCAAGGTCACCCACATTGATTCCTTTATTTCCGGTTTAAAGGTTTCTTGGGTTACCGGTATCTTGATCCTAGTACTGGAGCTTGGAAGCTTTTTTTATTATTATTTGAAGAATTTTGGAAAGAGTTATTTTTATGTGTAACTGCAAATGATGTTCCCTTAATTCCCGTCAAGTTCATGTATGATGTTTGTAGAGCTTGGTTTGACTTGTCATACAAACTTGCATTTGATAATTATAATTATGAGATCATTTGGAATAACTCTGATATAAAGGTAAATGGTAAAATTGTTTATTATGGTTTTATGCATACCCGGGGAATTATGTATGTGAAAGATTTATTTAATGAAGCTGGACTTCATAACAGTTATGAGGATTTGGTTTTGCATTATAATATGAACTATTTTCCGTTTACGATTCATTTAGGTTTATTAAATTCAATTCCAACTAATTGGAAAGAGTCGAACTTGGATAATAATTTTAATTGGAATGAGAGTCGCCTTGATAAAATTGTTACTAATGGGGAGTTCATTGCAATGAGTTTACTCCCAGCTGGTTAAGAATATCACCACTGTTCCTACATCTATTATGAAAAAAATCAATATTACAAATTGGACAAATATTTTTTTAAATCCTTGGCATTCAATTAGAGACTCAAAAATTCATTATTTTCAATTTCTTTTCTTGCACAGAATTTTAGGAACAAATCATCTTTTACATTTAATGAACATTACTGACAACTCTCTATGTTCATTTTTCAAGACAGAAGATGAAACAATTGAACATCTTTTATGGGATTACCATGTGGTGTCATCTTTTCTTTTAGATGTTGAGAGTAATTTTTTATGTCAAATATTTTTTTTTCAGTAAAGACGACATATTTTTGGGCTATCGGAGATTGCTTAAGAGTCCTTTCAATTTTCTCATTTATTACTATAAATTCTACATTTTTCAATGTAAGCAGGAAAATAGTATCCCAAATGTTATCAACTTCATTTATAAAGTAAAGTCAAACCTGCATCCCCATTTCACTATCTCAGTGTAGCGCTAATTCGTTTATCGCGGAGTATATATACATTTTTTATCTTTCAAATGGGCATATATATAGATGCACAATGGTGTTATCATTTAAGTATGCTTTACATGTGGACAAAAATATTTCCAATAAGACAAACAACCGCTATTATACTTATGATCAATTGTGCAGTACATTCATGACTATTTAATTTTGTTTGATTTTTTGATTCCTTGCTTTAGCTAGGAATCTATGCGATGGTGATAGCGTGTGAGGGTGTGTGTGCGTGTGTGTGTGTGCGGGTGAGCGCGGGTGTGCGTGTGTGTGTGACGCCGGCTCGTAAACACGATAAGTCCAAAAAAAAAAAAAAATTCATTTGTGGTCCCCAGGGGCCAAAAGGTGTTTATCTTCAAACAGCAATAACTCCACATCGATTTATCCAACTGCCCTGAGGTTTTGGGGTTTGCTGGGTCCGTATGAGAG
>JAODAI010059893.1:0-12045 GCA_027575025.1 Scotoplanes globosa | reverse complement strand
CACCCGACGTGAAGTTGTAATTTAAAAGCCTTTGCTTCTCCCACTTTGGTGGTCGCTTAGCGTCGTAAAATTAAATATGCCTTCAAGGCCGGTTATTATTATTATGTTAACGTATTGCCGTCCATGTATGACGTCACGTTAGTCTTGTCAAAAACCTTTTTGAACAAAATGACAGCTCCCATGTGGTTTGTAGTTGTCAACTTCAAACGTTCATATCTTGGGAATGAAATGGCCGATTTTATAACTGTTTGAAGCATTTTGTGGATTATTTTCTGCTCTATACCACCGACTACCACTATTTGCAGGGTTTAGTATTCCGTTAAGAAATGACCTCTCTCTCACACTTCTGTTCTGTTTTTCTCCACAGGCATGGAGTGTAACAGCGTCACGCTGTGGCAGTTCCTGCTAGAGCTGCTGGAGGACGAGACACAGCGGCACCTCATAATTTGGACCGGTCAGGCCGGCGAGTTCAAACTTCAGAATGCAGAGGAGGTGGCCCGCATGTGGGGCCGGAGAAAGAACAAGAACAACATGAACTACGACAAGCTCAGTCGGGCCCTCCGCTACTACTACGACAAGAACATCATCAAGAAGGTGATGGGCCAGAAGTTTGTCTACAAGTTTGTGTCGTGTCCGGACCAGAAGGTGGCGCCCCCGCAGTCTCAGCCCGCTGCCCTCAAAGTGGAATCTGGGGGCCACGTGTCGCGGTCGGGGGGTCTGACCGACTCGGTGGCCGGGGGGGACACGGACGGCAAAGTGAAAACTATCGTCTTGGCGCATCACCCGTTGCAAAGACCGAATCAGACGGAGGTCATAGTGAGCCACGGCATGGCAGCGGTGGAGGAACGCCTTGTCCCGTTGGACTGCTCCGTGCGGTCCACCCAGCCGCCAATCGCCTCCACGGTGCACACCTTCAAAGCATCAAAGTACCAGAAGATAGTCGACGAGAGGGAACGTTCCCCCATCCGGTCGGGGCCACGGTCCCCCGTCCGGTCCGGCTCACGATCCCCCATCCGATCCAGTCCACGGTCCAGCCCACCGCCCCCCTACCCGACCAAGATGTTGCTTGCGTCGTCGTCCGAGGCCCACATGGCGTATGTCTCCGAGGCACGGATGAACGATGAGCCGAAGCTCGTGGACAGCTCGGAGAGGCCCATCGTCGCCTCCGCGTCCAAGAGTTTCGTCTTTGGCGGGGAAACGATGACCACCGCGTCCACAAAGTCCAAAGTGTCCATCAAACACAAGCCGGTCCAGCTGACGGTGCCGCCGTTAGGCAGTTGTCTGTCGATGTTCGGCCAACCGGTGGCCAGTCCGGGCCTGGTGGCCATCTCGCCGTCGTCTGCCCTCCGTCTACCCGCCAGTCCTTCATACCTCTCGTCGTCGGTGGTGGTGACGGCGCTCCACACGCCCGCCCTGCCGGCCACGCCCATCATGGTGGCCTCCCCCGTCCTGGGTCAGGGGGGCACGCCCCTCTTCAATCAGCACGGCACCCCGCTGGTCCACCTGTGGGGCACGCTCAGCCCCCTGCCGCTCAGCCCCAGCATGGCAAACCACAACACCTTCCAGTTCCCCAACTTGGTCAACGGGGTGGTGCCCAGTCCACTCTCGTTCTCCAATGTGCCCGCGATCCAGCCGCCAGTAACGCCCGTAATAATAACACCGACCTCGGTCCCGTCCAAGGCGCTAATTGCCAGCTGATCAACGTGGTTAACCTAACTCAGTCGATGGAGCGCTAGGCTGATGACCGCGAGGTCAGCAGTTCGAATCCGGGATGGTGATGATCTCATCCCAGTGGCCCTCCAGTTGGTAGGGCAATATCAAGGGTTTAGGATGACCTGTGCAGCCTCGTTGTTGAAAAGTGCTGTGTGAAATTGTTTGATTCAGCTATCACGCCAAAGAGGTCGTTGCCAAATGACATGTTTCCAGTGTGCTCGCAATACAGCCCCCGTTGACACTACAGTAATACAAGCACCTAGTCTCATCTGTTAAAGCACTATAGCAGCTGGCTTCATCTAACGCACTTTAGCACCACACTGGTCTATGGCAAGTATTATTATGTGTTATCCAGATTAACACCAACCTCATCTCTAGCTCAGTGGATAGAACGTTGTGGTCGCGTTGTGGTCGCGAGGTAAGGAGTTCGAATAGGGAGTGATGATAATTATATTCCAAGTGTCTCTAACTGCCGGTATGTCAAAGGCTTTGCGTGGCTTATATTAACCCCTGTGTTGAAAAATGCCACAAAACCAAAGCTCCAATAGCCGGCTGATATGTTA
This sequence comes from Scotoplanes globosa, assembly GCA_027575025.1. Lineage (NCBI taxonomy): Eukaryota > Metazoa > Echinodermata > Holothuroidea > Elasipodida > Elpidiidae > Scotoplanes > Scotoplanes globosa. The sequence goes on along the minus strand of JAODAI010059893.1, from coordinate 9,769 downwards.
CTCAGCAATAACTCGCTATACAGGCATCAATAACACATGCCACACTGTTGCCAGTACGTCGGTACTGCAAGGGGGGGGGGGAGGGGTCGGCAAGGCTGGAACCCTGTTGTGATTTTCTTGGGAGAAGACAACTCTTGGATTATTTTAATTCGACTGTGAATTGTTAAGCCTGGTTGGATTTTGACGGTTGCGTAAATGAATGCCCATATCACCATTCATATCACCGTTTTAACACTATTTCACACACCCGTCGGGGAAGCTAGCCTTTGGTGGAAATATATCCCAATGTCGGCCAAATCCTGGCGCCATCACTGCGCCAGTAACCCCTGTCAGTAACGCCAGTAAGTCCTATATTGTCACTGGCACGATCGTAAGCCATGAGTCTGTACAAACGAACTGATGATTATATTCCAGTGTCTCTAACTCCTATGCCAAAGGATTTCGGTTTCAGCTACATAGCCGCGTTGTTTGTTTGTTTGTAACTTTATTTAAACAGGGTAGCCACGCATCACCAAAAGCTGCTTTACAGTGGGCCCTGTAAAACTAGCTAACCGTACAAAGCAAAATAAATATAAATATTATGAGATATAAATACTATATACAAGAAAAGTATGTAAAGAAACAACTTTAACAAGGGAATGAGGGGCTGTCTCTATTAAAAAGGGAAGGGAGTTTAGGAAATGTGATCAATCCTCAGTCTGATATTGTATCTAGTGTGTCAATCTGTAAGCTCCAGAGTTTTTATGAAATTGCGCATATTCCATTACAAAATCCTCCTCTTCTCAAATTTGAGAATTCTGATATAATACTCGATGTGACACACAACCTCGCATATTGGGTGACTAAGGTTTAATACACTTTTAATAGAGTGCATGCTGCATTGATGAATTCAATCACCGTTGTTCTAGTAGCGGTTCCTTGTTGAAAGAAAACAAATACCATTGATATTCTAGGGTATCGTCATGTATATATGTTACTAAAATGGAGTGGCGGTGGGCAGACCATGTTGCTCGGCTCACAGATGATCCCTGGACTATAAGATGCATAACCGAATTGGAGACCACCAAATGGGAGAAGAAGCAGAGGCAGATAACAACGCAGATGGAGAGATGACATCACACGGGTAGCTGGCACCACGTGGCAGAGATGTGCGCAAGATTACACAAATCGGAACAGACGATCCAGAGAGCCAAGCCAGATTCTGGATGGACCGATTCTGGAGGGACTGATTCTGGATGGACTGACTTGACCCACAGTAGCATGAGTTGAGTATTGGTGGTGCATTTTATCATGTAGAAAACTGATATTTTTCTTAATACAGAACGTTTTAATTAGTCAAGCACTACTACCCTTGTTGACTATAAAGCAAGTTCATAGTCGCAATGTGACTAGCCCAAAATGAGTAAATATTAGTCATTTGACAAGTTTATATGCTTGCCTTGAAATATGTTTTATTTTAATCTTCCAATATGGATTGTATATAAACCCATGCATTTCGTTTCTCATGCCCATAATATGATACACACTTACCCTAATGTGGTGTTTATGCCTGTGTCTCATATTCCGTGGCATTTGTCCAAAGAGTCTTCAAGTCTTCAATCAAGTCTTCAAGTCTTCATTTGATACATGGTTTGCAGCTCCAAAAGAAGGCTACGGACGATGCTACAAATATTCCAGTGGCTCTAACTGGCATATCAAAGGTTTTGGGTGGCTAATATTACCTTGATGTTGAAAAGGTCAAGGAAATCTAATCAATAAACCATTACTAAAATATAAAATCTGATCATGTCGGGTTTGGAGTCAGTTTAACCAATGAACAGATATCAGTCATGAATATGGGAAGTTCAGACTACTACTTTATGCATGACATATACATATAGCATATTCGCTCCCAGCCTCCCGCAACAAAATTTATTTTCTATCTAAAAATAAAAAGATCATGAAGTATACAATCTTTTGCCTCTACTGTTATTGTTCTGTGGAGTTACCCATACGATGTTATCTTTCAAATGTGCCATACTGACAAATCTGTTTGCTGAATGCGGCGTAATTGGGGATTCGTTGCACTGTTTTGTAGCTGGGCATGAGCATATTTTTGATGGATACAGGCGAATTATAAATGTTCATTATTATTATTATTATTATTATGTCATATTTAGGTAATAAACAATCCATGTATTGCATTCCTCCACCGGGAACATTGCAGCTATGTGACATATTTGTCATGGTATTATTAGCAGCAGACTATATATATATATATGTATGTATATTATGCATTGTCTGTCAATATATGGGTTACTTCTGTGATACATTATTAAACGTAATCATTCCAATCTCAATCATTCTTGAGTTGTTGGAGTATTGGCATGATCGTACGGCCGTAAATGTTTGTTTACTTAATGAATTCGATCCATGTCATATTTAACTCATTCTCTGTCACTCACAAGAGGCGAGGAAGAATACACCAACTTTCCGGATCATTATTGGCCATAACTGTCCATCTCCCAGTTTTCAATAGCCATGACTTTGCATTCATCCTCCTAGACAGCCCTCCTAAAATAACTCTCAATACGACCCTTCCATCTCAAATTTCATCTCAAATTTCATCACGGCTTCCCTCCTATCAACCTCCACATGAGACAGCATCCTTTTATGGTGACACCCTTCAATTGGTACGCCCGGCGTGGACCTTCACACCACAAGAAGGAAGGAGAAAAGCAAGTGATATCAATATTGTGTGAGTAAAGTTAGAAGACCTCTATTTAAAGTATAGCATTATTTGTACATTTATATCATGATTTCAAAACAAAGATAATGCAAACCGGTCCATTACAAATTTCAAGTTCTGGGTGGTTTAATAATATATTATATGTAACCTGATAAACTACTTATTTTGGTTACTCTGTGTGACCTTTATTATGCAGTCCCATACATTGTGGTCAACTCCAGCAAACCTAGAGCAAGTTGACCTAAAATTTAGTGAAAAAAACAAAAAGTGTCCATGTCCGCATCCTGTTTAATGGCTCATCCTTTTATTCTTTCTTCCTATCATGATAAATTCCTAATTTAGTGAAATAAATTCAAATAACTGAGTATTATAATATTACTATCTTTGTTAATAATCCAATATCAATTATTTTGTGTATTTTCGATGAACCTAATTCCAAAATGCATCGGAGATGATTTAAGAGCTGGTTTGACAATTTTCACTTTCATCAAAGGACCATTTTTAATATGACTATTTTGATTTTCAAATAAAAACGCCCGCAACTGCGATTTCTTTAAAAGTAGGCCTACTGACTATCATTAATGTTTTGTATTTGGCCTTGCCAGAATCAATCAAATGATAACCATAATATGTGAAATCGCCAACACTTTTAGAAAGTACAAAGAATTTGTAATTACGTTTCACTCACTTAACAGCCTCTGCGTTTTGGTGAAAGTTATATACTTGTTTGGCTCATACAATCAAATTGGCCATCGATATTTATGTTTGCCATATACCAACTTAAAATATTCGACTTCCAGCATGTCAATCCAATTAAGATGAACGATTTAGAGAGTAGCTAGGCCTTCTGTATTAATCAAGAGGTAGCCTATCAACATAATAAATTATATTGAACGTAAGGTAGTGGACAAAATGGGATTACATAACTTGGTGATAATGTGATTACATTACGACATTAATATTACATCGCCTTGCTACGGTAAGGATTATATTAATATAAATGAAAACATGTGAAAGTAGGCCTACTCCTACATGGAAATGCAGATGACATTACTGTGCTGTGAAATGGTTGTAATCGCACATATACATGATGTCATCAACGGCGTAGCGAGGGGGGGCATTCCTCGGGATTTTTTAAAATATAAAAAGAAGAGAAAGAGGGAAAAAGGGAAAGAGGATATTTTTACACATAAACTTGGCGTGAAATTGAATAAAATGTTCCCCAGATTGCACGTAAGGGTATTTAGATGTACAAAAAATGTATGTACGCTATTGACACATCAGTGGGATAAGCAGATCAGTAACATGCCCCCCCCCCTCCGTCAACAAATTCCTTGTTACACTGCTGCACGTCATACACATGTTATGTGTATCAAGGCAGTTCGGCTTATAGAATCCTCTCTTTATCTGACCAGTTGGCTCAGTTGATCGGAAGTTCGGTAGTTTCAATACGGATTGATGATGTTCCTATTCCAGTGGCTCTATCTGGTATATCAGAGGCTTTGGGTGGCTCACATAGCCTATGTACTGAAAAGGGTAAGGAAACCTAATAAATCAATCAATTAACAAATTATTTTCTCTTGCATATTCTATAGTGGTACGTAAATAAATAGCTGCTAGTGCTTGGGCCCACTTAAGTTCAACAATTAGTGACCGTACACGTAGTGTGTGGGGATTTATGTTGAACTGCGCAACTGCGACTAATTTACTACCATATATTCACTTTTAAGAAAATAATTAAATTGTGAAAAACGAAACTTTGAAGATGAAATATATATTTCAGTATAAAATATGTTATTATCGGTATTATGATATGATTGGGCTGTTAATATTTGGATTATTGTATATTTGAAGCCCGAGTAAACCAACATGAAATGCCTTATGTTATATATATATATTATGTATATCTCCAACGGTCAGTTGCACCTGTGCTTTCGACCATTCCATTCTCTATTTTAGACTGCATCTATCACATTCACTGTACAAACTAATATACGTAGTAGTATAGCTACACGTCGTCATTTTAGCACTGCAAATTGCAGTAAGCTTGTAAATATTATATATATAGTGATTATCTGGAACGGTTGTCGTTTCAATCCAAACTCTATTGGTAAATTTGATATATAAGAAGTATGCGCCGAATCTGGGCAATCTATTTTAATTTAATCTTAACATGTAATATTAAAAACAATCGTTTTTCCATGCAGGTAATGGAACCGTGATTGTTATAATTCTGAAATAAATTGTTTGCTTTGAGAAGTATGTATATTCTGTTGCAGCATCCTTGTAGTGGGTGGTTACAGTAGTACACTGGTACTGCATCATATTAGTCCTGCAGTCGGCCCTAGCCCTAAATCATAACCCATAAGCATAATACTGCCCACCACGACTAACGGAAGTAACTAACATTTGTTATGTTTTGAGTTATAGAAGAAAAAGTGTTTTGTGCACAGCCGTATATGTGTGCAGTCATGCATGTTCACATGCCGTGCTATGATATATTGCATTGATATATGTTGTGTTACGGTAGGCGAGATTTGTATTCCTAGTCGAATCGAGGGTAATTTGCATATTGACAACATTTAGAAAAACGGATATTAATTAGAAAACAAGGTTTGGTGTCAGGATTTTTTCCAGATCATGGTCCCCTTTACATAACCGACTTCGGTCTTCCATAATCCGAAGTCAAGTGTATGAAAATGTTCCAGAAAGTGAGTTTTAGCCGAGGGGCGGGGCGAGGTGGGTGTTACCCGTTTTCAGTAATGTGATTGCTCTACAGCTTAAAGTTGCCCATTGTTTGTATGCAAATTTCCCTCTTTTCGACTAGTAATAAAAAAATCGCTTACGGTAGGTACTCCCTTATGTGGTGGTTTATTGAAGACAAGTCGACTTACTTCCTATATGTTCTGCTAATTACTACATAATTAGAGGAGCCTAAATTCAGATTTTTAGTTTAACATTTGTAAGTATAGTACAACGACTAATTATTCAATACATTCGAATCAAACTATTGTTTTTCTCTTTAAGATAGTATGTTGGTACATATACATAGCGAACGTGTAACTAAATATATTTTTATATATATTTTGTGCCAGTAAGGAAATACTGAGTCCGTGTATGTTTGTCCACGTACTATTTGGGTTCTCAATCGTACATCTTTCTAAGAAACGACTTTGAGTTATTACAATCCGATGGATCTAATTGGTAGCCTATATCAAAGGGGCTTTGGGTGGCTCATATAACCTATGCGTTGGAAGGGCAGGCCTGTAACCTAATGCAACAATCGAATTTTGACTATATTACTGTAATATACTATACTTATAGAGAGTGGCCCCATAGATAGGCCCGTATGCAGGGGGTTCGAGGGGTCCGTCCGAACCTCTCCCCCCAACACACACACAATCGAATTTTGATTATATTACTGTCATATACTATACTTATATAGAGTGGCCCCATAGACAGGCCCGTACGCAGGGGGTTCGAGGGGTCCTTCCGAACCTCTCGCCCCCAACACACACACAATCGAATTTTGATTATATTACTGTCATATACTATACTTATAGAGAGTGGCCCCATAGACAGGCCCGTACGCAGGGGGTTCGAGGGGTCCGTCCGAACCCCTCCCCCCAACACACACACACACTATCAAACGAACTCCCACTCTGAAAAACAAGCCTTCGTGAATTATGGGTGATTGTCATAAATTAATACAAAGTTGACCTCAATGTGCATAAAACATTGCACCAGATTGTATCTAAGGACACTTTGCTTTTCAAAATGTTCATGTACGCTCCGCGCCAACCACGGTGGCGCTCCGCTTAGATAGTGTATCAGACAGATCAGAGGACTGGATGAATTAGTGACAAATTCGACCTGACCCCCCTTCAAAAATAATGCGTACGGGCCTGATAGACTATTATAGATAGTCTGAATATACCATACAGAGTGGCCATATATTATATACAGAGTGGTCATTGGACCAATTAATATATACATCGGTTCAGTTTCACGAGAATTCACGCTTGTATATGCTTTATGAGTATCACTATTATTAATGCTGCTAATTTCCGAGCCAGTAGGATAATGCTATCTCAACGTGTATTGTTGTAAAATACAAGCAATCAACATCCTGGCAGAAATATGTTTAATGACTCCTTTGTAACATCCTCGCGGTTTAATAGCGCCGTTCTCCGATGTTTTACTAGTCGGTGATCATTGGATTGTTCACCATGTTACAATCACATTGCTGAACTTAACGTGAGGGACAACGGGCACCTTTTTGTAAAGCCTTTAGTATGACAGGAGTTCCTTCTAGGCTCGAACCTATAATTTTGTATGTCTAATAATTAAACTCGACAATATCACTACGAGTGAGGCGCCAATTACACACCAATCAAATTATTGTATTGGATAAGTAATATCCAATCACAGCGGAGTTGTAGCGGTTAGTGTTATTGTCCAGGCTTGGGGACAGGAGTTTATTGTTTAAAATATATGTAGGTATACATACATATTACACATGTCTTGTATTTCCAACTACAGTTTAACAGGGTTATGATGGTCGTATTTTGGTAACTATGTCGTCACAAAAGTAAGTGTCCCCAACTGTTCCAACAAAGGGTTGATAAAACATGTGTATTGCAATGAGTGGCAGGGGTAGCACCAGCGGGGGGGGAGGGTGGCGCAGCCTTTCTCATCGATATGGTCTTCTCCCGTCTGTGAAAATTCGTTGGGGATGTTTAGTTATCATAGATACGGTTGGAAAAGATTGTTATTAGTACTAATTCGGACACCATTGTGCCGCCAAAGGATCCCCTTTACTGTGGAACCTATCCCGTGTATGGGAAGTTATCTTCCCTTTGGGGAAAATCCTGGGCTTGGTTCATAGATATAGTGGATCAAGAAAATTACACATAACGGTTCAAACAACCTGACTTTTGGCCTAGGATTTTGTCAATAATTGTGTTCACTGTAACGTAAGCCTAACTGCATTGGCCCCACTTCTATATATTATTATTTATTGCCTCCCCACGGCCACGGCTTCACATTATCGATCGCAATAGCATGACCTTATTTTAATAACATCACTGATAATGATTCTTGTAATAATGCCAATCGTGTTAATATGATTATTATGATTATGAGATATTTTGTCTGATCTCACGGAATGGATTGTATTGTTATATTTTAATTTACTAATCTGTAATAATTGTTTCAGCTACTTATAATTAATTAAGGTGTTATCAAATGGAATCATTTCATTATTATTTAAGGATAACAGGACTTCGAGGTGAATATCGCCGATAACACGCTACAATGACACAGATAGTTATTGAAAATTATACATCAATCAATAATTAGTATACATAATTTTAATTATTTTTGTAAGTGGCTGTGTCATTATTTTAATAATCATGTTAAATTATTCCATGTTAAGTATTTATGATAGGACATTATTAAGTTAATTATGTGTATGTATATTTTACTTCTACTTAACTTTATTACTGGAGTAGAGTATATAGTTGGGAACTACTGGGACATGTATATATTATCATTAATAAAGAGATACCGTGGTATCATGACAAATAATAACTTTTGTATTTATGATATTTTGACCAAACTTTAGGTTGCTTGCTAATTGTAAATAATACATTATCAATATTATAACAGGAAAAACTTAAATCCGGAATAATTGTCGTCTTGTCATTTCTTTGTTTTCACATGTTAACCTTCATCGTGCTGAAATGGACTTAAATGTAATTAACTTGTCTGGCAGTCTGCCACTAATATAACCTCGTTCTTGATGTGATATTAAGAAATGATCTCTCTCTCTCTCAATATATTTTAACAAATATATCGTCCATTGGATCGACAATACATGTTCATTTCGGTTGAATACTACTGACAATAACAAAACTTTTTTTAAATAATGATTATTCCACTTTTTGTGGTATTCGATTGAGGGGCGCATTTTAAACTACAACTTTTAACATGAATTGTAATGCTGCATACTCCTTCAAGTACCGTCATCACTAATACATAATTTTCATCCAGGAAAGGTCCGTAAATTAGTAAATCTTTGCAAAATCTCAATTTATTTTTTCTTGACAAGAATATTCTTTATTATGCAGAGTTGATTGATTGAATATTTAATGGAATGACTTGGACTACATTTTAAAAAAAATGAAAATTGCGCAAAGTGTATGATGCCCCTTATTTAAAAAACACACCAAAATAGCTCAAAATAACATAATTTTGAGGCCAAAAGCGCCTAAAAACAGCCACGTTGTAGACAATATTTCTGAAAAACAGTTGCTCCATATGGCTTCAAATGTTCTTAGATTTAACGACAACGTAACAAATGTAACATCCCGGTGTAACATCTGGTTGGATATCCGTGAAAAATTTAGCAGGCATGCGCAGGCACACAAGTACGTCCGTCAAAAAAAACTATACGTCCGCCACTGCACAGCGGACATTTTGCCAATATTATAATGAATGAATAAATCAGTTCTTCAACGCAGTGGTTATATATGAGCCACCCAAAGCCTTTGATATACCAGTTAGAGCCACTGGAATATACGAAAAAGTTATTTCCAAAATTTACTTTCTCGGCATACGTCCGTGATGGGGAGGTTTTTGAATATATTTGTGATTTGTAACCCAGAACTAAAAATGAAATTGCACAAATAAACAGAACAAGGTAGATGCTACACAAAATATAAATAAAAAACTATTTCCAATATATATATATATATAGTCACTGAAATATTAATAAGCAAAGTGTGTGATCTGTACGTCGGAATTTACGGAACAGCCCTCCAACTAAGTGACAATCAAACAGTATTATAATATTAGGCTTACAACTATGGTATCGGTATTTAAACCTCTATAAAATAAAACTTCTACCTAAATCCGCACGGTGTGAATTACTCTATGGAATCCTGCATATTCACACAAAACTTCGTGATCCTCGACTAGGAAAAAATTCCGAGGACGGCGCTATTAAACTGGAAGGTTAGAAATGAGCCGTTAAACAGA
>JAODAI010059782.1:0-12045 GCA_027575025.1 Scotoplanes globosa | reverse complement strand
TGGTCCTTTAACAATACGATTAAGTTCCGGACGGCAGATAATGGCACTAGCAAGGATAAGCCTAGGCCAGCTTGCCTTTAACACTAGCCTATCAGTAAACAGTAACACGAAAATGTCACATGGCTTGGCTTACACAACAAATCTTACGGTCGATATTCCGGCTTACCAGCATAGCCATCCGGTACTATAACATATAGGAATTACTCCTTAAATCCGGGCGATGATGCTAACAATACTTTAATGTACAGGGCTGACAGGAATTGACCTAAAATCGGGTCAAAACCGGGAGCAATCGCTCGTCAGTTAAATGATTTCATAATCGGCAGATATACTGCTGTATCGAACGCCAGTCGGTGCAACGGTCAAAAGCACCACTGTCACATAGTATTCAATGTAATGTATAAGTGATAGTATGAATATATTCCGGGATTATCCACATGTAAGATATGCTACCAAATAGTGTTTTCGTGCCCGCGTTGGTTCAATACCACTGGACGTCTGGTCATACCAAATAATATGCCCATGCTGCTTTGTCGCTTGATGTTCAATACACCGGACTAGGGCATGACCACCATTATATAAGGACAAATATAAATTATGTGTTAAACACAATCAATCGCTTCATGTTTAGTACACGTGACTAGGACATGACCAGCAAATATATAAGGACGATTATACACACAATCAATTATAATATGTGGAAACGAAATATTGAGATATGTTATTAAATAATTGTTAATTTTAAAAATATACATGTATTTCCTGTTTTAATGATTTCCTGTATAATATAAATATTATATTGCATTTATTATACTTTCAACGTAAAGGCATTCTATTTGAGAACAAGTTCGGCCTTATACTAATAATCAACGGCCAACTCAGTTACAAATAACAATGTTATACCACTTCATTAAATGTATCCTATATTATTGTGTACAAACATATTCCATTATTACACATATTTATATTATAGATGTGAACTTATTTACTATTATGCATTAATATGCATTTGCAGTACAGTGGGACAACGACATAATACAAATGCATGTACAACGTATATTGCGATTAGTTACATTCAATACAACCTTCAGGAATGTGAGACGTTCAGGACGGGATAGAATAGCATACTGCTGTGCACGTTTCAAATGCAGTAATTGCTTAGAAACCTCAGGAATATACAGGGTTCTGGACGCAATATACTAAAATAAGATTGATGCCGTTTTAAACAAACTATTTAATTACACACCTCTGAAATATGAGTCGTTTCGGACTGGATAAAATAAAATAATATGGAGGACGTTTCAACCGCAATGGTATTCGAAATTATCAGTTGTCAGTGACGACTATATTTTATGCAGGTTAATCACATTGTCTCAAATTGAGAGTTTCTAGTTGCCCTGTGGAAGACCATATATGTCCTGTCAATAACATAATTATACTCAATCTCCCTCTGCCACAAGTTGTATGAATGAATAGCTTTGCTGGCCCTTTTCAACACAGTATCATGTTTAAAATCACGTGTGAATTGCTTGTGAATTAATATATATATATTAGTTACGGAAGATCAATATTTTTTTAATGCAACGCTCAGACACTCGCCGCACGTCGCCTGGTCTAGCTGCTAGCATATCCATACTCCGCATACTTGTAAATATTGCAGCTGTATATACATTGCATTTGTATTTAGTTTAATTTCCAATGCGGTTTGTTTGTATGCACATGTATTATGGTAGCTCAAACTATGCAAAGTAGCATTGTATGTACCATTGTATGTGTGATTTGAGTATCCTCGAAGATGTGGACCGGTGCTTGGACATTGCCGAACTGACTGTGGACTTTTTAAATTTCAATTTCATACATGTCAAGTATCCCGCATTTGGCGAGAGTCTCCCCCATTTTCAGATCAATACCCGCCCATCTCCTGTTCTCCCACCTAAGAAACTAGATCTCTGGTATTTATTTATTTTACTTTTTGTCCTGATAAACACATAATACCTCTCCCATACTGCGCAACAAATGCTTGATTATTCCTCTTAAATAGTACAATTTAAGTCCACGAAGCAAATGTTGTCCGCGCGAAGGACATGTTTCTCCCGAGAACAATTGTTATACAATCGTTATATAACCGTTACATAAGCATCGAAGTTATCCAAAATTTCCCCTCGGCACGCGTTGACCTTGCTTGACCTTGGCGTATCTGTAATTAGAAGGGATTATGAGGTATATAACGTAAGGGAAAGTGAACGCAACCCCAATTATAATTTAGAATGATAAACAACTTATGTTACAAGTTACAACAAGGAATAGCTACCTTCTGTATTAACCTACTACATTTATAAGGCAATATTGAAATATTTATGTAGGTTCAAGTTGCTATGATTCTTCATTATTTTATAAGGACATTTGATGTTTAGATAGCGCCGTCTATTTTATTTATCGTGTATATATGATCGTCAATGAATTAATTCATTTTCTGGTCCTTTTCAAATAAGTGAATGCACAGTTAGAGCCACCACAATACAGTCGTCATTACTCTGTATTCGAACTTCTGACCTTCCACATAACGCCAACTAAGATGTAGGTTAAATAATTGGTGAACTAATTATTTTACATGGTTAACCCTAACTTAACTGGGGTATACCCCCCCTCTATCCTCATTTTTTTGCTCGTGAATCGATCCCGCTCGGGATATGACATTTTCCTTCTATGACTTCTTTCTCTCGTGTATTGCGCCATTCCCGTCCACATCAAACAGTCCATATATGTGTCGCATGCATTTTAATGTCTTAACAAAATATTGCATATGTTTGTACACTAAATGTATATGATAACCGATTATATGTGTTATAACACTGTTATTTAAATCACTAAAAAACAATGAAATGCATAGGGAAATATTAAAATATCACATCCATTCCATTTTGTATTTACACGTCTGCCCCGGAACATATCCCTAGTATTACGAATGTCTTTATATTACATTTATCCTATGTTATAATGAAGCTACTTCACATTATAAGTGCAATTTGAGGCAATTTGAGGCATGTTACAAAATGAATGTGAAATGTTAATTTTCCTTTTTTTCAATTAGCTCACATGTACAAAATGTGACATAATATAGGCACATATATGTTTAACTATTTCGAGTATACACTGTCTGAGGTTGTAGGGTTTTTGTCCCCTTCCCCAGACAGGTCAACACCAACAAGACCCAGTTAAGTTATGTTGAAACCTCAAGCAGGCCAGGTGTTCCGGAGAGATACAATCACATAATATGTATATATACATAGTAATACGATCAGCTATAAATCAACACTTGTCCGAACCTCAAATAATGGCCAGACGTATAGGATTGGAATGTGATGCAACACAATAAGAAAATACATTGTATAAATGGCACAGCAATTTTACAGTTGTATTATGGTAGGCAATACAATCTAGTTTGGATGTATTGTTAATATAAACATCGATTCAAGACGTACGCTTAAATAGTGTTATTATAAAATGTTTCCATTGATTTTCGCCTCCGCGAATCATGGGGTCAGACGGGTCGGCGCGTCGGCAACACTGAATCTTGGTTTAGTATTATAAATTGTATAGACCTACATACGTTTGCGGTGGGTATGATTGCGTTTATACTAAATATACGAATACAATACAATACAATACTACGGAGGCGTTGTGTATGGGCAGATCAGATGGACAGATGGGCAGATGGGCACACTGCATCACTAATGCTGAATACTCGCATGGTGTTGGCAATTTATAGGCATGCAGAGTAATGTAGTGGGTGTAGTTATATTTTTTTATAATACGGAAGCGCTGTCATCGCGTCGGCAACCCATCATATATCTGATACGTTGCTGATGCAGTTGATATCATAATTATATCATTGCAATGCATTTAAATGAAATGCATTGAAATGGGACGCCCTGAAATGCATAAAGTAGTACATGTGTGAGCCCTTAAAATATAGCATTTGGAAACTAAGTGGGCAGTTATGTGTGCAAAATAAAGAAATTTGTGAAATTATCTGTTTTGATTTCATTGCAAATTAAAATACAAAATATGTTATTTATATCATTTATATCATTATAAGGGGAACTTAAACAAATCAATTGCAAATGCATATACATTATGTTTCCAATTTGGGTGACAATAAAAAATACTTAATTTGACAATAATCTGAATTTAAATATAATTTAACATTATTATAGACTATCCTATTATAAAAAAAATACACTAAAATACCATTCTCAATAATTTAAAAATACTTCAATCTGAAGATACAAGTTTATAGTTGTTTAAGATTCCATTTTAAATAAAATTAATTAACAACTTTGGAAAATCTAAAAATGCTGACCATTTTGAACTGCTTCGTGATAAATTAAGACGTATTTACTCGAAATCTCAAAAAAACGGCAGCTTTGTTTACTGGTGGCAATAATTATTAGCGACCGATACTCGGATTAGCTTAACATTGTGCACACTTGTGTGATGCTCTATTTGAATCTGAACTCAGATTTATTATTTTCTGACCCACTATTAGTCATACAAACTGAAATAGCGAAATTGATCGATGTGGGTGGTTACCATGGCAATGAAACACATCTTGAAATATAAAAAAAAGGAAAATCATAAGATAGCACCTGTGAAGTTTAACTTGAATTGCATGTTACATCTCTGGGATATATTGCCCCCGTAATAACCAATCGTATCATTATAATAGTTATCCTGAGAGTATTACATACCAATATACGATAATATGTAATGCTGTATTACTTACTGATATTGATGTTGTTCTGTATAATGGCGTTACCAATCCATTAATATACAACATTAATTATGTGGTGTATATTAAGTCACCTACATTCCATATTATATGAAAAATACTTTAGCCACTCGAACACACACACGCGTCCCCTATGTGACACTTACAATGCATTTCCGATTTCGAAGGGTACAGTGTCAAAATATTCGCAACCCACTATAATTGGGACTATTATATATGTTTTATTCATTTTTATATTATGTGTAACATATTGTACCATATTAATATTATAGTTATGCTTTCGGTTGTTTGTGTTATTATTATTATTTTCAAATTGTTGTTTTATTACTATATAGAATGGAGAATACATGGATGTTGATAAGGTGAAGCGTACATGCAGCAGACTCATCGATTTTGAAGACACTGATAGTCACATGTTACAGTACTGTAAATTGCAACTACTGAAAATAGCAGAATATAACAAAGTAAGTGAAAATGGCCATATGTCATGTACACATGTCTTGGTTACTTAAACAAATACGTTCCTGGTTAACATTAATACTGTCTTTTTTTCTGGTAAGTTGAAACGTTATTAGTTTAACTATAATATGTAGGGATGATAATTATATGACTTCGATCCTGGTCAATACAAGCAGGGTCTGTTTAGAGTGTGAGTTCGAGAATGGAGTGATGGTGGTTAAATTCCAGTGACATCAACTAATATATCAAATGTTGTTGGTGGCTCACATAAACCCTGCGTTGGGGAGGGATATGATACCTATTTAATCAATATATGATACGGATACACTATATACGGGTGGGCTCATAGTAAAATAGTAATTGTATTTGGATAGGGATACATGGGACTATCAGTAAGAAGAGGCGTGATGACGGAACGAGTGTGGTTTTCATGGGATTTATCAAGTCTATATACACACATGAACAAGGTAAACATAACCAACACAGTTATTTTGAGTATCATAAGAAAATGAAACCAATACTTTACTGAGTCAAATCAAGTTGAATTGGTGTAAATTAAACCACGCACAGGTACAATACATGTATTTAAATGTGTCCATCCAGTGTATTGGTGTGAGATCACTACAAGTACCCATACCATACCCCCTAAAATGTTGTGTAGGGTAATATTAAATTCGAGCAATATATATAAGTACACTGTTAAAAAAATCCCGTTAACTGTTAAAAAAAGTTAAATAAACGGTAACCGTTATTAATACTCAGACAGTCATTTTTACGGTTAACGGTTAACGGAAATCCTGTATTAAGTACAACATTCCGTATTTTTACCGTTAACAGTTAATTTACAGGACCGTAACAAATACATGAAAAATACCGTAATTTGTATGGTTAACCGTTAAAGGAAATACCGTAATAAATACAGGAATCCCATATTTTTTTACCGCCAACCGTTAATCATTGAGCCATACTAAATACGTGAAAAGACAGTACATTTTACGAGTATCAGCTAATAAATACAGGATCCCGTATTTTTATCCGGTAACAATTAACTGTAGGACCCTATTACATACGTGAAAAGACCGTTATTTTAGAGATATTTTTGGGGGAACTGCGCTAGCTGCCACGACTTTCCCCAAATACATAAGGTTACCGTAAGCCAGGCTTCTGTAATTTATACAGTAACACCACAATTAAATGCTTCACATTATTTTAAGGATATGGTGTTTTATCAAAGACAAATATATGTTGTGAATTAATGTGATTATAATAAATTGACAATTGCAATATCACTGGTTGATTACCAATGGTGACATTTCATGACTCTTTTCAACACAGTAGTTATATGAGCCACCCATATCATGTGATACACCAGTTAGAGCCACTGGAAGATAATAATCATCACTCTACTCTGTATTGCCATATATAACTCACGCTCCAATTTGTGGAGCTGAACATCATTAATTGATTAGGTTTCTGTCCCCTTTTCAACGTAGACATTATATGAGCGACACAAAGCCTTTGGTATACCAGTTACATCCACTGGAATGTAAAACATCATCACTCCATATTCAAACTGGTCACGAGCCCCACGCTCTATCAACTGAGCTAACCGGTTTGAGATGTCAGCGTGTACCAATATAACATATGACCGACTCCTAGTGCCTTCCACGCTCAACCGATTTTACCAGCACGCAGGGGGAAAATTACCAACATGAGGGGTGGGGGTGTAATGGCATCCACATATTATGAAAATATTTATAACAAAGAGTTGAAACGAGTCACTGATTTGTCAAGTTGATTACATTGAATCACTGTGGTACTGTGTTAATTTACTAAATTACTTTGGATTGATCAAGTTTTTGTCCCTCTTTTACCAACAATTATAATCACATAGAGCCACAAAGGACTAACCAAGGAATTTGATGTACACGTTAGATAATTTGTCACCACTCCATATAGGTAACCTGATTAGAAGTCCAATGCTCTACCCAATGAGCAATATGGTCAGATTCAACTACTCCAGGATATACTGAAAATTGACAAATTATTTGAGACAATTTATTGTGATAACCGCTACTTTTTGACACTGAGTGAGGTGTCATATAAAAACGCCATACTCACTATAATCATGCTCCAAATATTGTGCATGCGGCCAGGCAGTACAGCACATACCAATCTTAGTCTTATTAAGCGACCTTAAACCTTAGTAGACTCAAAACCCCAAACTACATACTGTATAGTAATGTAGGTGTATGCTTAACTGATTTACATCAACTGGTATGCCACGGGGTATACGCAATACATTGTTGAAATTCAGTGCCTTGGATCATGACTTGTTACAGCATAGATCTGGCAAAGAAAGTGGAAGAGAAAAACTAGAAGATAAAAATATTTTTAAATGTTACAAACCATTTATTGGTAACAATATGCAATAAAATAATTATTCAAGGTGTTGACAATAAGTTTTACTGTGACCAGGTACAATCAGTACTCACTATTTATTAGGCTTACATGTGACATATTGGCCATTGATAACTACACTTACTGGCGATAATTTATGAATGAATGAATAGGATTCCTGAACCTTTTCAACACAAAGATTATACAATCCACCCGAAGCCTTTGATATACCACTTATAGCCACTGGGATATAGTCAACATCACTCCGGATTCCAACTCAATGACCTTCCGATCATAAGTCCGACGCTCTTTCAACTCAGCTAACCGGTCAGGCAATGCAATTGATACACATAATCTGTATTCAGGGAGTCATAATGTTCATTGTTGATCACCAGTAATGCACGTGTGAATTGTAATCCTGCCCCACCCAACCTACCAGGGTATAGTCGGGAATGCAACGGGATGTTATTTTCACAATTGTAACATTCATGAGCGTTTCATCCCCGGCTACATCCTGCCGGGACATTATTTTGCTGAACATCGCCGCTACATCCCGGCTAAATCCCAGCTATATTGCTATTACATATGGTCCAAGTCCAGGTGTCACAATCCTGGCCCAATTTTCACTGCGCATATCCCCGTTAAACTGGTATTACATCCTGCTATAGCAGGGACACAATAATGTGAAAATCTCCGGCTAAACAGTATCAAACTCTCCCTGTATGTCCGGGTAGGGGGGCTGGGTTTACAATTGACAAGTGCATTATAAGTTCAGATGGACCACCACTTGTGTTCAAAATGTACAAATGCTTCTAATAGAGTTGAGGTGACCTGTTGCTCAAATAATTTGATATTTGTTTATCATTTGGAGATATATGAATAACAATTATATACGGAAATCACAATAACGCACTTGTTTTAAGTTGAGCACTAATTGTCCCAACTGTTTTGTTCCTTAAGACAATTTAATTGCAGCGGTGCCTGAAAACACCAATCGAACTGTCCAAACTTAGGTCGTGTGCGGCAGTATGTGTCCGACTGACATGTCTACCCAGGGCTACCGGTGTTTTGGCATTACGTCATGTTGGTATTGGCGTTCTAAAAATCCCGTTGATTTACGGACAGTTACAAGAAACTTGTACACTCAACCAGATGAGATGTGCATGACTGGCCCTCCGCCAGCTTATAGAAGTCAAGGGGTTAACAAAGTCATCCTATGTTATAGTCACATCGTTGATTAACTGCATACATATACTTCAATAGATCATAAACATGTGTTACATTTATCGATCGATTCATATATTTTTCCTGGCCCTCATTTAACAGCAAGGTTATATAGAGCCAACCTAAGATGAGATATTATCACCTTGGATTCGAATTCAATGACCTGAGCAACCCAACAACTGAGCAACCCAACATACAAAGTATACTTGTACAACTTGATGGCTAAAAATGCATATTCTTCCTCACCACTAGCAGACTATAACAGGCAGGCACAAATGTGACCCAGCATATTAAATGAGCCCTAAATCGTACATTAATCATTTCAAGATGTAGAGGAAATTCCCCAAAACATTTGTTTGTGAAAAATATGAATTTTAAAAACAAAACATTTTTACAAATGCCTCTGTTTATTATTAACAAAACAAGATGAAAATCATTATATTGAGCCATTTTTTAGGAATGTTTAACACAAATGATATAAATGTTGTACTTTATCTGTTATGTTGTGGTAATTTACTTTCACAGTAGAAGTTGTTAATTGTATATTTTCTGTCACATGAAATGTCCCTACAACCATGTATTGTTACATATCATTGGAAAGATACAATTATCGTTCGAGGAGTAATAATAATAAGAAGAAGAATGGTCTGGAAGGTACTTTATTTTACGACGATAAGTATAATAAGCTTGTAAATTATAACTGCACGTCCAGTATATTCTTAAAATTTCAAGTCAAATTTGGATTATTTTCTTACGAATTGAAAGTCGTTCATATATGAGAAAACCGTGATTGCTTTCGAATAACGAAACACACTACTAGAAACGACCTGGGAATGCTGGGATTCAAACTCCGGATCTCCTAATTGTTGAGCTTCATCGCTTCCAAAGCGTTATTCATAAAATATAATATTAATCAAAATATTCAACATAATTTTGAATAATTTTAAAATATCCTTCCCTATTTTTTTTAAATAACCTTGCCAAAATCGTTAAATACATTTGAAGTTATCTCGATTAAAAACAACAGTTTCTGACCATAAACCAATATTTTGTATCAATCTTTTTTTTTCGATTTGGTAAACAAAGTGCATCGATAAACCAATATTTTGTATTGAATACACCAAGACTATTGACTAAATAACTAAGCTTATCAGTATATAAAACTGGTGTATCACTAAAACAACTTTCCGACAATTTTCTGATTTATTAACTGATGTACTTCTTTATATAATCATGCAACATTTGCCGTGCCATACACGTCACGTGTACAGTGTGTAATCTATAATATAATAATACATCTGCACATCCCTGAAAGATAATTTATATTTTAGAAGATGTAACCATTACACAGACATGACACTATGTAATAAAATGCGTTATTGTTATTTACAGCGTACCAAGTTGCAGTACTGTGATTAACAAATGTTGATATGTCCTAAGCTTAGTAAATAAAGATAACTTATCTGAGATTATAAGTATATATGTAACAACGTGGATAGTTGTTAGTGTTATTTTGTGTAGTTTGTTTGATATATTTTATCTCAAACTGCCTTTCAATCAAGACTTATCGGTACCCATACATCACACTTGAAGTTGCTATATAAGTTGCTATATAAAACTGAATGATATAATTGTCTGTCTGTAAGATCCATTTTAGCTCCATTTTACAAACTAACATTACTCGGTATCATTGATTTTTTGCAAACTCGACTTTGAGTCCGAGAAAATTACTAAAAATTAGCATATGTTGAAAAGTCAATGTACAATACCCGAAAGGTAATATTAAATAAAATTGGTCATTCATTTCATTTGGAGTAGTTACCCGGAAATCTTGATAACATGTCAAATGAAGATATCCGCAACATAACGTAATTCACTCCACGATCCACTCGCTTTGGTAATTCATTAATAATGTTGTCATGCCTAAGTTTGTAAATACTATTAGCTGATATTATAGCATAAAATTATCTAGAAAATGCTTCATACAGGAGGTTTCAAATAGACGTTTTTGACAAAACTAAAATTACCTCACAGCTGGCCCAATGTACTTCAAATATAGGCTGACATATGGTTTGTAAATACGATATCCCCAAAAGTTAAAGTCTGACAAAGTTCAAACTTGGTATGTAGGTTGGCTTATATGGATACAAGAATTGTGGTATGCTTAATAGTGGAGGGCACAGGCTACTTGAAGTAAAAAACTGAAAATATTGATGCTTGCTTTTTAAGCCTGGTATGTCAAAAAGTACAACTTTGATAAAGTCCATACCCACTTTACTTTTGAAATTTCCTGTTTACAATGCATGTTTCAATATTTTCGATTTTTGACCTCCATTGACCTTTGCCCTCCACTAAACATACCTCAAATCATGTATATATGTGGGACAACATTCAATTTTATCAGGACTTTTACTTTATGAGATAATGTATTTACAAATTACAAGCCATGTATTTGAAGTATATTGGGCCAGCTGTAATGCCAACTTCAAACCATAATATCTTGATAATAAAATGGTCTATCTGACTCATGTTGAAGCATTTTGTAGAAACAAAAATTATAATATCAGCTGCTAACACCGTTTACAAATTTGGTGTATCCGTTTATAACTACCCCTGCTGGCTCATGTTATGTCCAGCTACCATACTGTCACCATTAAAATGTCATTGTAGGAGGAATGAATTAATGAATATGTTTCCTGGCCCTTTCCAACGCAGTGGTTATATAAGCCACCAAAGTCTTTGATACATCAGATAGAGCCACTGGAATATAAGTAAGATGCACTATGATTTTGCAGCACTGTATCTTGGGTGTAATGGTATGGAGTAGGATTCTCTATGCTCTTACAGCACTCTCTCTGGGGTTCGTTTGCAGAGGAGGTATATTCACAAGTTTGAGGGTATAATTTCATAACATGTTTGTGATGGTATGGAGTAGGATGTGGTATGGAGTAGGATGCGCTATTATTTGACAGCACTGTATCTTGGGTGTAATGGTATGGAGTAGGATTCGCTATGCTCTTATCTGGGGTTCGAAATTTCCGCACTCTTTTGATCAAGAACTTTTCTGATATACGAAATATTTTTAAGTTGCATATATTAGCAGCTGCGCAAGTCTTTGAAATATGATAATTCCTAAATAATGTGTTATCAAACAATGCACCAAGGTTGCG
>JAODAI010059671.1:0-12046 GCA_027575025.1 Scotoplanes globosa | reverse complement strand
ATTCAATCTTCCATAACTTGACATCGTACACTTTATCTATAACTAATTGGGTATCCAAATAAAGGTAAAAGTGTCGTAACTCGTAAATGGTTATTAATTTCGGACATGACGAGTAGCAGGTCCGGTCAAATTTGATTCAAGCCCGGGTAGATTTTAATTGCCGGTGCAGTTCATTGTTCCCTGAGAAAATCGATATTGGGTACGGGGATGGCCAATTTTGATACTGAACTGTATGCCTACTATAAACATGTATGCAGACACGCCAATGCCCAGCAATATTTAGGAGGCAGCGAATGCATTTCGCTCCATGAAGGTGTGCCGGGAGAAATTCTGTACGACCCGGATGGAAATTCTTGTTAGGTTACAGCTTTTGCATGTCTTTTCTGTATCCTAGAGAATCCCAGGGGGGGTGTGTAGCCGGGGTGTTTTGCGGGGAAAACATGTCCTTCTTGCGGACGAGATCCAGCTTTCTCGCACTCAAATTGTATTAATTAAGAAAAATCATCGGTCATTTGTCGCTCAATACAGGGAGGAGTTGAATTTGTTGGTTCTCTGCGAAATGTGGGAGATTTAGGCTCTCAGGTAGGTGCGCGGACGCCGGGCGGGTGCCGACCTCAAAATGCGGGAGATCCCGCCCGATGCGGGAGACTTTGCATGTATGTGGATGCTGCACTGACACTGCACAGTTAACAAGGCAGGCAAGGCAGTGTGAATGGGTGAAAATATATGTGATGCACCACGGCAGCTCTGGTATTATCTCGGCATTCTTCATTTTGAGATGGCGGACGTTTTTCTCCAAAATGTATCTCGTGTACAATGGAATATGACCAACATTATGCCCACTTTATTTCTAGGCCATTGTAACCAGTAATAAATAGCTATGATTATTTTTTTATAGAATAGGATCACATATAAAAAATATTACCTGATTTCTGCTTTGATGAAAACGCTGCATATTAAAAACTGAATGCCTGCAATTGTTGTTTTGTTGCAGGGTCTCGAATCACCGGGAAACCGACGAATCGTGAGCGTCCACGCCGAGCTGAAGAACGCCCCCGCACCCATGAGAAAGCTAGGCTCGGTTCGGCCGATCGTCGAAGAGGAGTTTGACAATTCTCCGCCCGCCAACGGTCCGTCGGGTGGCCCTTCGCCCGCCGGTCGGACCGAGACGCCGGTGGACCAGGACGTCATCGTCCCGCAGCAGATTTCACAGATACACAGCGTACCTGTTCAGCGGCTGCCTGGCAACGAACCGGGCCGAACTTTGACCCCGGACAGCCGGCCGACGCCAAACGGGGGCATCCCACAGGGGACGCCGCAAGACGGCTTGCCGTTTGAGCACGACAATCCCACGTACGATTACATGGGACACGCCGGAAAGGGCAACGCCCCGAGCTCATCGGCGAACAACAGCCCCGCCTTTCTCGTGACCGAGGATCCGATCACGGAGGTCCGGCTGAAGCCGGGCGCAGTTCAATTGACCTCCGTCGAACCAGGTGGACCGGGCCCGCGGGCCCCCTCTAGGGGAGCCGCGGACTACCAACCGACGCCGGTGCAAGCCCAGCAGCAGAAGATCAAGTTTGTGACGAAATACGATGACACGTACGCTGGCCACTCGCCAGACGGTTCGCACCGACAGACCAACCTGCCGATAGACGACGGCTCCCAGTGGCTGCTGCGGCAGCAGGACAAATTAAAGGAACATCAGAAGGGGGGTCCTGAGCAGGGACCTGAGGTGCCGTACCAATCGCATCGGGTGCAGGAACCTGCCGTGTTGTCCGCTAACCGCGCGGGCGTGCACCACGCGGCCCCCACGAGACCCGAACCCGTGGGTTACAGCCCTGTCGGCGGCAGCACGTCCCTCCTCTACGACGGAGGAGGGGGCGATGGCCGAGGGGGCGGGGGAGGAGCCGAGTCCCCGGGCGTCCAATCGGAGCCCCTGCACCCCGCGCCCGGCCAAACGGCGAGCTCGCCCCTCTCGTGGCTCGAGCAGCAGCAGGGGAAGCTCCGGGAGAAGCGCCACCGACAGCGGCTCCAGCTCGACCCGTCGCGACCCCAAGACGACCCCTCGCGACCCCTCCTGGTGGACACGTCGTTCAACCCCGCCCAGCTGCCCTCGCAGCCCTCCTCCGTCTCGTCGATCCGGAGCGATGTCTCGGGCTACAGCAACCTCCAGCAGCAGCCGTGGCACCCCGCCGACGCCGCTGGGATGTCCTCGAGAAGGGGCTACCACCCGGAGCCGCTGTCTGTCCCCGCGGCGGCGCCCACCCTGGCCTCTCAGCCCCCCGCGGGAACCCGCAAGGCCCCGCGCACCCCCCTGCTCGGCTACGACAACAACATGGGGCCGTCGGCGGGCTACGGGTCACCACTGGACCTGCAGAACGCGTCGCCCGCCGGGTAAGTTGGTAACCTAGAGAGCATAAGCGCCGATTGTCAAAGAAATTCAGGTATTTGTTGGAATGTTTCCTGGGCTTCGACGGTTGCAAAAAGGCTTCAAGCGGGTGCCTGGACCGAGTTGGTTGGTATCTAGGGCAGGGCACATATGGGTCGTAGAAAATCAGGAAGGTTGTTGAAAGTCACCCTCGCATTTTGGGAAATTTGGTAATTATTGAGAAAGGCTCCAGATACCTTTACGTTGATTGCTAGAGTACTCGGGATGGATCTAATAAGTGTGTGGTTAAATTAATGGGGGTGGGGGGTCTCAGCTGATGTTGTTCCTCAATTTTTAACGGGGGGACCTCAGATGCTGTCGTTCCTCATTTTTATTGATGGATATGCTGCCAACTGGTATATCAAAGGCTTTGGGTGCCCCATATAACGTCTGCGTTGAAAAGGACCAGGAAACCTGATCAATCAATCTAATTGATAAAAAGGTTATCAATCAATCAATCCATGTTGTCTTCTCGTTTCATGCTTGGCTTACAAGATTGGAGCAATTTTAACAATTCGGTGGTACTCGACGAGGATACAATTGTGACGGCGACAAGATTACTAGTGGTCTGTTAACCACAATAACCAATACAATTCTCCTGCTCAAGACATTTTTGGAGCACAGTACATTGATCAGCCCTTTTGAAAAAAATCCCACATAACTGTCATGAGATTTTTGTGAGAACACTCGTAATTAACTCAAAATTTCTCATGATAATTTTCTCATGTACCCCCGAGTTCCTCGTGAGATTATCAGGAGAAGTCGTGAGAAGTTAACGAGAATTTTTCAAAAGGACAAAAGTGGGAAATCTCATTGATTCAATGGAAATAAAAATGTTTATAGCCTCAATTATTTTGTCAATCTGTTGCAATGAACAGGTACGTTATGATTAATTTCACTATGAAAAATATATGTAATCTATAATCATGTTATAATAATGCTTTGTTAATCTTCTGCCCAACAAAAGGTTTTATTCAATTTTGTGTGCCGCATATATAAGTTTGCCATTTTGCAATGGTCTTGCATGGTATGTAATTACCTTTAAGTGCTGTATGTATGGCATTGGATTTGTTACGTTATTATTGGTTTGCAGTGCTTGCTTAATATTAAACCGCATACTTTGGCCCAAAATTGACACACCCCAAGTACTATCGCGGGGATTATTCTTATCAATTTCAACGCAGATTGTACTGTACATATAACAAAATATATCACATGTTTTTGCTTTCAATGCGGAGAAGGGAATTCCATAAATCGTTAATTCGAAGCAACGCTATTTGTTCGTAGCAACAGAAAATTTACTTATCGTCGTGTCACATGATCTGAATTGGGTGGTTACAAGTGTTCCTGGGAAACAACATCCATGCAGGTGTTATCTACGCTCTTGCTGAGCGAGTGTCTGTACCCGTGTAATGAATACACATGCTGTTTCCTGTTGTAAAAGGCAACTAATAGAGGGAGGGATTCTGATCTTGATTATAAGTAAGCCGATCTGGCAATAATATAGGGGGAAATCCTGAATAGGACTCGATTACACTGATTTAGCCTCGATGATGATGTTCCGTGACGAAAATATCTCTCTGAACCCAGGCCTCCACGTATGAAAAATGCCAGGAGAGCATACCAATGCTCTCCTGGAGAGTTTCAGGAGAGCATAAGCTCTCCTGGATATTCGGCTCATAATTTGTATATAATAATGGCGAAGGAAGTGTTCTAAAGTAAAACCTGTTGGGACTTGGTTCAATAGACACCCTCCTGTCAGAAAATAATGTAAAAACATGAAAAATAAAAAATAAAATAAATATTTTTTTTGTATTTTTTTGTTGTTGTATTTTTTAGGAGTGCCATAGAGGGCGCTCCTCGGTGCCTGTCAGGAGCATTTAAGGAGCGTGATCGCACTGGCGCTCCTCAAACGTGGAGGCCTGTGAACCAGTACAGGTTAGTATGTTCGTGTATTGATCAATATCTCCCCATTATTAGAGCGTCCACGGCTTTGTGTACTACAGGTGACCCATCATCCAAAAAGTAGGTGTTTAATAATCGCCAAATATGAAAGTCATTCAAATTGACCAAAAATTGGAATAATCCTCAAAATATTTATTTTCATGTTTATGATTGTGGTATATTGTTATATTTCAGTAACAAACATGTTTGGTTGAAAATTTAATACAGAAAGTCATATCTTAGGGTAATCTGTTAATTAACGTTATATACATCGTCCACATTTTGGCATGTATGACGTCATTTTTATCGCCTTTTTCGTCTCCAAAATGCACCAAAAAGCTTGAGTTAAAATAACCACCATTTTATCATTTTTTGTCCGATTTAAGTCAATTGTGTATCAGACGAAATCTAAGGACAGCAACAATTAAGCCTTAAAACGCCCTTATCAACTACCCATCAAACTTATGTCTTAATGCTGGCAACAGCCTACATTTGGCGTGATGTGTCATACTTGTCAAATACGTTTCCATGACAACCCCTTTCAGTTCATGTAACCTCACAAGTCGATCCGGTTTATTTGCATTTGTCAATTGCAATCACGACCCCTGGGGACCCGGAAATATCGGGGGGGAACTAGCCGGGAACGTATTTGTGAACAGTGGCACGTTACCATGAAAGTGCCGGCATCTTGTTGTTGCAACTCCGGATAAAGTCACGGCACTTTACAAATAGGCCTGACGTTACAATATTTTGCAGTTCCTATTTACGTCTGTATCTCCCCGTGACATAATTCCTGGACCTGCAGGGACATGGTCATCCGTACATGTCCAGCTGATACCCCGGCTAGTTCCCCAGGGGCCGTGATTGCAATTGACAGGTACATTACAGCTGCAGTTGGTGTATATTGCACTATCTCTAACTGAACAAAAATCAAGCCAGCTTGCAAGGGTTTCGGTGGCTTAATATTCAATCTCTATGTAACCATGGTTTCATATATATATTCTGCCCATCGCTGTATCCAACTTATTATATATATTTATTATATTATCTGATACAAGCCATTTACTAATGTTTTGTTGCCTTATCGTGTGAATTAAATTGAGGGCGCTTCACAAATGTCAACATTCGCAGTTGTCCCCCATTAGTGCCATCTCAAATACTTTGACATAGATTGTGTTGTGGTTGTACACCAGTGTTAGCACTAGGATTGTATAAGACAGTGATTCTCGCCCACCCAAAAATTGGGGAATCTTGAAATTTAGGGATTTTTTTATTTCAGGGGATGACTAGGAATCTTACAGAAAGCGTGATAAGGGGGGTGTATGAGGTGGGCTGGGCATGTTGTACGGATAGACGGTGAGCGACTGCCGAAAATGCAGATATCACAAGTGGATGTTGGTAGAAGGGGTAGGGGAGACCTTGGTTGAGATGGAAGGACTGTGTTGAGAGGGATTCTAGGAGAGCTGGTGGGAATGGAGATTGGAAGGTCATGGCTATCGATAGAGGGAGGTGGAGGGAGGTGGAGGGTGTTGGCCAATGATGCGGCCGTCAGTTGACAATTTCTTCCTCGCCCCTTGTTATCGATTCATGAAGTAGAGAGAAAGAGAGGTGACTGATTTTCTCACTTTTTTGTAACGATTTTGCAAGTTGCATATTTTTTATAGTATAAAGGGTACCGCAAGGCACATTGAAGCCCTGAACTTTGCTAACAACTTATGTCAGTAGCCACTATAAAATGGGGGGGGGGACTTTCTCACATTTGTTTTCAAATGGGGGGATGTACTATGCCATCGCAGTCAGCCTAGCGTGAACACTGAGTGGTACTTTGTTCGTAATTAAGATCTAGAACATATACATTTGGAATGCATGTCCTCCCTGTAGTAGCTTATGCACAGAAGTACTGATAGTCACTTCTTACGGTACTAGATAATTGCATGCTGAAACCCAACACAATGTCTGTGATTAGTGATTGTCATAATTTGCATCCATATTAAAACGGCTCTTAGACCCGGCATCGACTTTTCACCAATTGTTGTATGGTAAGTCCATATTTGCACCTTTGCAAGGAAATTAGAGTTTGAGTGAAGTTTCTCATGAGTCCACTTCCTAGTGAACTTCATGTGACAATAAGGTCAGGAGTTTGAATTACGGGGTGATTCCTCTCTTTAGCCATGCAGTGCTGTGGCCGAGCGGATAAAGTTGGTGGCTCTAGAAGCTATGAAGCTCAGCAATTGGGAGATCCAGGGTTCGAATCCCGGGTCGGGTCTAGTAGTCTGGGTTTTTATCCGAGAGCAATCACAGTTTTCCTATGCGAACGACAAAATTTAAAATAACCAAATTTGACTTTAGATTTATAAATTGGATGACCACCCGGCGTGACGGTACAATTTATAAGTATTTATACTTCATCCACGTTAGTCGTAAAATAAATATGCCTTCCAGGACGTAATTTTTTTTCCCTAAGTTACCTGTTCGTTATATCCTGACCGGTTAGCTGAGTGGGTAGGTGATGACGTTTATATTCCAGTGGCTCTAACTGGTGTATGAAGGGCTTTGGTGGACCATATAGCACAGTATCTCTAATTGGTGTATCAACGGCTTTGGGTGGCTTATATATCCTCTGCTTTGAAAAGGACCAGGAAACCTATCCATACATTCACTTGTGTTAAAAAAGGGCAATAGGAACCTAATCAACAGTATCAAATGTATGATAATATGTTACTGCTTGACGCTTCCTCTGTGCTTTGTGTCCGTTTCTGAAGATAACACTGAACTGAAGCAATAAATTGAGGAATGAAATTTCATTGTAAACACCACTGAAAGTATTGTACCAAACATAGGACACCGACGGTGCTTACAAATTATAATTCCGTTGTTAAAGTGATCCGTACCTTGAACGGAATTGACCCATCGCAGATCAGTCGTACAACTATCCGAGTAGTTTATCATGAAGAGCGCCCTCAATTGATTTATGCACGATACAAGTTAACAATTAGCATGGCACTTCAGCTTTTTTAATCACCACTAACAATTTTAATTTGATCTGCTTTCTCCTCCCTATGCATCCTGTCCCCACGTCCGTTCCTCACATCCGTTCCCCCACGTCCGTCCCCACCCCTCAAATATTATCTTCCCGACACGCCATGTTGCGGTGCTACTCATCACGGTCATGCTCACCTCCGTTACCACGGCAACCTCCACGGTGATGCTAACACAGTAATAGGCAGGGATCTCGACCGGACACTGCAGCTCAGAATCATATCGAACACTCACCCAGCACACCCGGCCCCCAAATTAACTCTGACATGTCGCGGCTGCAGGCGTTGGGTTTCGGAAACGAGACCAAGACGACGACCGTGCATACAAGTCGAAAAACTATTTTGGTGTTCCCCCAGGGCGCGAGTGCTGGCAGGAACCACCCTCCTCCGGTTTCCCCGCGGAGAGGCGACGTCCCCGGGAGGAGTGCCAACGACGTTTCCGAGGGCAGACGGCCGGGCGGAATGTATTCGAGGAGCCCCGACGGCGCGCTAGACCCACAGACGTTCCACTCGAGGGGGCGGGACCCGTCGAGCGCCTTCGAGTTCGGCGCCGGGCGCCCAACGGACCACTCCCTGCAGCAGAGGTTGAACGAATCGGGCCCCGGGAGGCACGGGATGGCGGCCGTTGATGGGAACAATGCTCGGGGATCCCCGCAACGTCAGTACGGCGTCCAAAATGCCAACCATTCCAACGCAGCAGCTCCCCCGCATCAGTCGTTTAACTTTCCTAGCAACTCGACGTCGCACAGTTCGCAGTACACGGATCCGTTGCACGGGCCCCACAGGCCCGCGGAGCTCAACGACTCGGGCTACTCGTCGACCGCGACGAACGGCTCCTCCTGCAAGTCCGAGAGTCCCAAATACAGCGGCGTCATGGTCCACGGCGGCCAGCCGGCGGGCAGCCCACCGCGGCGATCTCCGTCCCCGCCCAGGGTCGGCGGCGGCCTGGAGTTCCTCCACCAGTCCTCCCACGACTTCCTGAAGAATGCGGTCAGGAGACCGCTGCAGCGCCCCCAGTGCCTCAGCCTGGAGGACCTTGCGTCGCCATCCAAACTGGTTGGCCCGAGTTACAACAACGCGGAGAACAGGACCGTGCCCCCCGCCGACCCCCAGTCCCCGGAGGCCTGGGCCCGGACCGACCTGACCGACCGGACCGACCCCTCACCCGATCTGGTGCCCTCCTACGACTGGGTCATCAACCGGATCCGGGAATTGCGGCACGCGGCAGATACGTACGCCCAAACGGGCCGGGTCCCAGACCGCGCCCCGTCGGAAAAGGTGCCCCAGCGGTCGCTGTCGCTCACCCCGAACGCGACCGATTTACCCGGCGTAGGCTTCCAGCACGGGGGCGTCGACAAAACGCCCGTGGGACCGACGAAACAGTCGGACGGCGGGGCGGGCGGGACGGACGGTCCCGACCAATCCAACGTGGGCTACAAACTGACCTATTCCAGCGGGTCCATGGTGTCCGAGGAGGACCGGCGGAGGGCCCGTCCAACGCAGAGAGTCGAGCGTAACGAGCGGACCGTCCGGAGGACAAAGTCCGAAACGAGAGAGTACACGCCCCGGTCCGCAAACACCATCCGCCGTCACCGACACGGTCAGGTGCTGGCCCCGGGGGGTAAGGACGTGTGGGTCAAACGGCCGCCGCCACAATCGAGCGGCGACGCGGGTCACACTACTAACACGCATGCACCCTTTAACAGCGCCCTGTGCAGTGACACCCGATTGGCCGATACTAACCGCTCCCCCGCCGATTGCGCCCCCGGCCGGCAGAGGCCCGCCAGCTCCGACGTGGAGAAGACGCTGGACGACGCGATGATGACGCTGCAGCACTGGGGCGCCCAAATCGACACGCTAACCACCCTGTACGGGGGGGCCAACGATAGCACCGATAACATGCATGCTGCCGCCCGACCCCCAGCTAACACCGACAACAAACCCCACCACTCCAAAGTGTTGACGGTAAACAGCGCCCTCTCTCCTTCACGACGGCCTCATTCCTTTGAATCCAGGTCGGGTCGGCAGGATCCGTCGAGCGCCCCCAAGAGGACCGCGCCGGTGCCCTCGGCATCCCCAAACCTGTTCATAGACGAGCCCGTCTCGAGGGGGTCAAGAGGTCAACTAGAATCGGAGGCCAACGTCGGCGGTTTCAACGACGACGGCGCAACGGGTTAGTGACGCTAATTTATTTATTTATTGTCGGCGTTCCAATTATTTATTATGATGAATGATTGCATTATGCACCCGTTTATTACAATCGTGGGGAGCAGGGAATGTGGAAAAAACTAGCCGGGAAATAGCTGTACCCGTCCATATCATTGTGTCCCTGTATGGCCGGCACTGAGGGGAAAATGTTGTGGGTACTTATTGACATACTAAACGTGGGTTATCCAGTGGCTCTGGTATATCAAAGGGTTTAGGTGGCTCATTATAATACATATTTTGAAAAGGGCCAGGAAGCCTATTCATTCATTTTAACCCTATGACTGCCCTGGGCTATTTTGAGGCATAAAACACTGGGTGGCACGGTTTCTCCCAAACATCTCGGGACACGGTACCACCCATCGACCTGGAATTTGCATGTATATAGGGAATCTGTTATGAACACGATGGCAATTTTTTTTTATAATTTGTAATTATTGTATAATTAATTGTACAATATGTAAATTTTGAAAACAAAACAAGAAAAAGGCATTGTTTCCTAAATTAATGTGTAAAATCACTAAAGATGCTGAAAAAATTGAGAAATGTACTTTGTAGAAATAATAAATTCACTCTGTTGGAAAATCTTGTATTTACGTGATAATTAACACCAATTTGATTAAATTTGCATGTATTTCAATATATTTCTTATTTTTTAATATGTATTCTATTGTTTTCTTTTATGTATTATATTGTTTATAGTTCTTTGGGTGCTTTAGGTAAATATTGAAACATTTAGTGTATAGCTCCATTAATTAGAAATTAACATTATATACCACTTAATCTCTTGTATTGTACACGTTATATACCAATATAATGCAAAAACTGACAATTTCTGTGACATGTGCTTACTAAATGTTGCGTAACTCGATAACAGAGCGACCTATGGTGCCGAATATGCTCTCAAATTGTGTACAAAACATCAACGGAACAAGTCACTGAAGGAAAAATGTATATCCGAAGAGGATTGGATGGGAAGGACTGCAGGTGTTAAGCGGGTGGCTAGGAAATGTCGGTTGATATATGGGAGGCTGGGAGGGCAGTTTTGGGATGACTAGGAGTCTTACAGAGAGGGTGATAAGGGGGCGTATATGAGGTGGGATGGGCATGTTGTACGGATGGATGGTGGGCGACTGCCAAATATGGCAATGTCGCAAAGTGAATGTTGGTAGAAGAGGTAGGAGAAGACCTTGTTTGAGATGGAAGGACTGTTTTGAGAGGGATTCTAAGAGAGCTGGTGGGGATGGCGATTGGAGGGTCGTGGCTATGGATATAGAAGTGGAGGGCTTTGGCCAATGATGTGGCTGTCCTTCCTCACCCCTTGTTAGGGATTCACGAGGTAGAGAGAGATTAGTCTTGCAATGTGTTAGTTTGTTGGAGCGTTGATTGCACAAGATTAAATAAAACAAAAAAAAAATCTGAATTCGTTATTGCGAAGCACCGAGTCAATTTTTATCAAGGAGACTACCCGGATACATATGCGGAGAGGTGCCTTTTAAGATTTTCACATCGTGCTGGTGTCACGGTGATATATCCCCGAAATATGAATAACCCGATATAGTGAGGCAACATTATGTCATACATCCCCACGTATCAGCTGAGACATCAATCCGGCTATAAATACGGGCCAAGTCCCGACCCAAGTCCATTGCGGACCTTCATTTATAAGTAACGCCGGCGCGATCACGCTCCAAGGCGCTCCTGAAAAGTGCTCAGGAGAGCAATTGATTGCTCTCCTAAAAAAAAGAAGCAAATCGCAATGTGATATTAATGATATATAGTCCATTACATTTAGCTAAAAAAACATACACCAGATAGAAAATGTGTGAAATGTTCAGCAGATCAAAAAGCTCTCCTAAATCGCCCAGGAGTTGAATTTACAGCTC
Organism: Scotoplanes globosa; assembly: GCA_027575025.1. Lineage (NCBI taxonomy): Eukaryota > Metazoa > Echinodermata > Holothuroidea > Elasipodida > Elpidiidae > Scotoplanes > Scotoplanes globosa. The sequence goes on along the minus strand of JAODAI010059671.1, from coordinate 542 downwards.
TCCTGAGATTCTCGTACGTGAAGGTCTGCCATTGCATAACAACGTTCTCCCGTCTCTCCCCACCCGTTCAGCTTTCGGTGCCAACAGGTACGGCCCTCCCACCAGATCTCCGTCCACCCCGACCAAGAAGATCTCCCGGCCGGTCAACAGGACCCCCTCTCTCGGGGCCTACGAATCGGACCACGCGGCCCAGTACAAGTCCCAGCCCAAGATAATCGGGGGCTACGAGTCGGACCCTTCGGCCCACCAGTACAGGCCCCCGCCTAAGATGACCGGCAACCCGGCCGCAGAGCTGTGGATGCAGAATCCTGGAGGCCTTCCCTCTCAGGTAATAACTGTAATTTAATAAATTTATCGTTGTTTTCTTCGGTCCTACGACTGTGACCAGGGTCCTCTTTCACAAAGATTATTTGAGAATCTTTGTAGGTTTATTCTTCGTAGGTGTTTAAGAAGAATGATCGTTCTTAACTTCCGAATGATTAAACTTTGTTGTTCAGCGTATATGGGATTGGAGCATGGTCAACAATCCAGTGATCCTCGAC
>JAODAI010059560.1:0-12047 GCA_027575025.1 Scotoplanes globosa | reverse complement strand
GGTCCCGGGGTAGGATCACTTATACCTACCTCGACATATCTGGTCAATCACCTTAGATGACCATCCATGATCACATCTGATACCGATAGTGTATCGGGAGAACCCTTATAGGGTGTTTGCACAGTACTTATCCAGATCCAGACACAGTATAAATATGTGTAATAGGAAGACAATCCTAAATGTTGATTTGTAAGACAGTGAAGGTGAATCAATCTATGTTATATATATCAGCCCATATGTATTTTCTGTGTATAATTGGAGAATATACGCGACCTAATTGAGAGATTCGAGGTTCATGGAGATATGTGCATTTTTTTGGTTCCTTGCTGAGAACCTATTCAACCAATCGTATGTAATCGTATGTGTGGATGTGTGGATGGATGTGTGCGTGTTATTCAACCAATCGTATGTGTGGATGGATGTGTGCGTGTTATTCAACCAATCGTATGTGTGGATGTGTGGATGGATGTGTGCGTGTGTCATTCAACCAATCGTATGTGTGGATGTGTGGATGGATGTGTGCGTGTTATTCAACCAATCGTATGTGTGGATGTGTGGATGGATGTGTGTGTGGATGTGTGTGTGTGTTATTCAACCAATCGTATGTGTGGATGCGTGGATGGATGTGCGCGTGTTATTCAACCGATCGTATGTGTGGATGTATGGATGGATGTGTGCGTGTGTCATTCAACCAATCGTATGTGTGTGTGGATGTGTGCGTGTTATTCAACCAATCGTGTGTGTGGATGTGTGGATGGATGTGCGCGTGTTATTCAACCGATCGTATGTGTAGATGTATGGATGGATGTGTGCGTGTGTCATTCAACCAATCGTATGTGTGGATGTGTGTATGGATGTGTGCGTGTTATTCAACCAATCGTATGTGTGGATGTGTGGATGGATGTGCTCCTATGTTTAAGGGGTAATGTGTATAATGTCAACGGTAGAAATATAGAGATTATTCAGAGGGAGAATGATTTGAGTGTTCATTTAGATTATCCATCGAAGCCATCGAAACAGTGCATCGAAGCTGCGAGTAGAGCTAATTGGATTTTAGGGTTAATTAGACGTCATTTAAAGTTCCTTCATCAGGATATTGTTTTGGGTTTATACAAGCAGAGGCGCGTTGGGGATGAAGATTGGAGGACCTTGGCTTTGGATAGAGGGGGTGGAGAGCATTGGCCAATGATGCGGTTGTTAGTTAGAGTAGTCTTCCTCACCCCTTGGCAGGGATTCACGATGTGGAGATAGAGAGGGTTGTCGAAAATGAATGATAGCATTCACCATTGTGCATATAAGCCCATTGATAAGAGTAATACAATTATGTACACCCCACGCCAAAGCTAGATGGACGCGACTCAACTGTTTTTTACTACGAAATATGTGTAGGCATGGGCTATATAGTGCAACCGTTAAAAATGAATGATATCATATGTACCTTCCACCTAAATATATTGAAAAGAGCTAAAAAATATTCGCTTTCCATGTAAATGGCGCTCCACTTAGATAGTGGATGGACGCGAACAGTGTGTGATACGGCCCCCTTGTAATAAGCTAGATCCGCTCATTGGGGTAGATGAATCGACAGCGTATACCGACTGTGTGTATCTCCCCTGCATAGACTCGACGTTGGATTTATGATCGCAAGGTCTGGAGTTCGAATCAGGAGTGGTATTGATTATATTCCAGTGGCTCTAACTGGTACATCAAAGGCTTTGAATGGCTCATATAACCTCGTCTGCCTTGACTAGAGCAATGAAACCTGTTCATTCATTCATATTTGTATATGATAATGCCACCATCATACCAGAACCACAACCTCGAAGTGCTCCCTGCGTCCATGAAAGTAGACCACAACGTAGCGAGAACTCGTAGAAAGTACCGAGGAGGCAACGGGAACTTTGGTTGACACAACATAGTCTGCAATATCTCCGAAGACGACGTAGTCTGGCAAGTTTCATCGACGGTTATAGAAACAACTTCGTCAAAGTATGCCACGCAACCGATACGTCATAGCTACGACGACGCTGCGTCCGTGCAGAAAACTCCAAGTATTAGTAACTGCTACTACGATGTACAAGTTCGTGCTACGTTCGATGCATGTCCATGATTATGGCGCCCCAGTTTGTCCAATGGCAATGTCACCCGAGTCCCGAGTACGTTCAATTCAAACACGGGTCTTTCTAAAGCTTTGATAATCGCCCGTGTTGTTTGTTGTTGGTAAAAAATGATACTATGGATGGAGTTGATAGCTCTATGCTGGAGTCTGGAAAATACGTCACTGCACTAGCATCACTGTACTGTGTAGAATGTCAACATGCTGTAGGCCTATGCATGGGCAACTATAGCATTATGATATGCATGCAGTGTGTTATATATTATACTGTTAACAAACATATTCACAGTCCATATAAACCACTTATATTGTCAAATATACAGTGGATTTTTTCGTCAACATTTCGTGGCAAGGTAACTTCGTTAGCCACTGACTAAACTTCCAGAAGGCCCTGTGACACAACGAACGGATAAGGGGCAGTGGGGAAGGCCGAGGTGTCCGGAGTGAAACCTCTATTGTTTTAGACATGACCAACCCATTTGCATGCAATGCAATAGCGTACGTAACACTTACCACTACGCCACAGCCGACTGAATTTGAAGAGAACTTCATTGGACATAAGCCAAATAAGGCGCCCGGCCGTCGTGGCTGAGGTTCAAGTTTCAGACCTATATCCTCGGATACGTGTACATAACATATATACCTAAGTTACAGTTCGGATCATCAGAAAGCCGGACATAGTCTTCATAATATGATCCTGAACCTCCATTACACAGTAAACCTCCTAAACCCGTCCACGGTCACAAAAATACCTATCAAGATCATTCTTAAATAAAGGCATAATCAGTATTGACGCGAACCAACGCCTCTGGTAGGCCATTCCACTCATCAATAACTTTTTATGAGAAAGAAAACTTCCTAATATCTAACCTGGAATATGCCTTACGTAGTTTAAGACTATAACCTCTAGTACCATTCCAGAATAATCAGACCAGGTGTGAATAAATTATAAAACTACAACTTATCAAAACCATGAACAATTTAAAACACCTGAATAAGATCACCAAGAATACGACGAAGTTTCAAACTATATAGTGAGCTTTAGATATATCAATCTTAGTTAGTACTGATGCCCCAGATCCCCTTGACGGTGAGAATATTAACGAGGAATCTGTGGCCTCAGATATTATTATTTTCTTATCTTCATCCAGCCCGTATGATGGTATATTTTTTATTTATTTTATTTCAACATTTCATGTCAGGATAACTTCTTTAACCATTGGCTAATCTTCCAGAAGGCCCTGTGACGCAACAAAAACGGACAAGGTGATAGAGAGGGGAAAACCGGAGCGCCCGGAGTAAAACCTCTAGTTGTAGACATGGCCATCCCATTTGCACGTCCGACCAGGGATCGAGCCCCGGTCGCAGTGGTGCAATGACGTAGCGCTTACCACTACGCCACAGCCCACTCCTACTATTTAACCGCGGTCGGAGTATTGCGACCATGATGCCATCACATTTCCTCGTTTATTACTGCATAGCCACACTATCGTTATTTGTGTTTCCGAAACATGCAGGTTATCTGACATATGTACATCAAGAGAACTGGGTCTGCCAGATGACTACGCTATTTTTAGAAGAGATTGAGGAAGTCGTGGTGAAGATGTTTTGGCATTGGTTTCTTCTGCTTTGGACCCGACTGAAAAGCAGTGTTTGGATCATCCATCCCTTGAACTAATTGTGGTTTGAAACTTCTTTACCAATTAGTGGGAAAATTGCCCCTCATATAACTTTTGGGGACGACGGGGAAGGTGAAAAATAAAATGGGAGATAAAAAATGAGAATATTATAACTGAAAAGTAATTGCCACAGGATGGAAGACCCTCCTCCACCCAACGAAGGTGCCAGTGGGGTAGGCCTATGAGGGGGAGTACTGACCCTCTCATCAGGGAAGAATTGTTGAATCAGTCGAGGATTTTTATTATTTATATATTTTGCATATAATACTGCATGGTAGAAAATAATCTACGACATAAATAGAAGGATTTCCCCGACAAATTCAATAATATTCCTCGAGGGGCGCTAGACGTCCCAAAAAGTGAGATTTCTTCCCCAATAGAGGGATATTTCCCATGACGCGGTTTGAAATACTGCTTATATTTGTGATATTGACCTTTATTAAAGTATAATTTTACACGCTGAACAGGTGGTTTTAGTGTTTGACCTCAAATGACTTTTGATCTCCACCAAAAATAACACAAGTCTTGTAGGCATTGGGGTCAACCTTCATACCAAGTTTGAACATCATAGGACTTTAACTTTTCGTAAAACGGATTTATAAGCCATTTATCAGGCTATATCTGTACATAGGTGCAAGGAATATACGTCACAATACTGTGATTCCTCCATCGTCCAAGAAGCATGCACCATCTTCGAGAAGTTATTGAATTATTTATATTAATTTCGATGAAGTTTCTTGTTATCAAGTCCTGAAGGAGCCCCGTCGAACAAGTTTCCCTAGCTTCTACATCTACATTTTTTAAAAGTGGCGTTCTAAAATTGAAAACTTCAAACATCAATACATTGAGAACGGAATAGCCGATTTGACTCTAGTTTCAAGCAGTTTGTAGATAATTTTCTGATCTATAACATAAACTAACAATATTAAAAGGTGTATTTGCTCTTTAAAATACTTGGGCATTATTTTTTTCTAGTCAATTTATATTATATATTTGACTATATATTTGACATTGCTTCCAGGGTCTCTCAACTATTTAGATTTCCCAACTTCATCTCTGCTGGTCTTAGTGTCGCTGTTAAATTGAACGTATATAAACCCTTCCATTACTTATCATTGAATATGGCGTTCCTGTTTGGGGTCTACAAAACCATGGTCAGCATGCTAAACTTGAAAACATTCAAAAGGCATGCTACCCGTTTTATCTTGGGCGTCAAGCGTCACGAGGTTCCCTATTATATTGGATTATAGCAGCTAAACTGCGTGGGTGTAGGCTGGCGGTTACGGGTGTGTGGACCGTCACCCCACCAGCGGCGATTTCCGCTAGGCTATGACAGTTTGGTAATATATACTGTATATCGACCTATTTTAGGATAAATCGGTCAGCTGTCGTAATAAGGCGTTCAATAAGTTATGTTCATGCCATTGTTCACTTTCTTCAATTATTATAATTAATGTAGGCATAGGCCTATACGTAGTTCCGACGTCTTGGTATTTATATTATTGTTACAAGTTCGTTAGTTTTGTTGTGATAGTGTATTATTCATGTTCTTATTACCGTATCTTACCGACGTTGAGGTTAGTATCAAGTGTGACTTGTTGAACCAATCGATACTCGAGGAAAATCTTCACCAGTACTTGATGACCAAAACTATAAAAAAAAAAATCCATGATAAAAAATCTTGAAACAATCTAGATTGAACTTTAAAGGATGATCCTTCTAGCAAGAATTTAACCTGGACTTGAAACAATTTAACGTGGCAGCACTCACAACACTCGGATAAAGCGTTTCATGAGTCAACTGAGCGGAATGAAAATATTGAGATGTGCCTCGTAGTTCTGCCACGCTTCTTTCTGAACTTCCAACGGTGACCTCTAGTGTGACAAATAGGGTTGCGCTCAAAGAAAACTTGATTTGTATCCACCAAGCCATTAAGAATGTTAAACATTGGATCATATCGCTTGGCTGCGTCTATACTAGAGAGAAGAAATACCACTTGTTCCATCTCCTTTGAGAAAGTTGCGATTGTTTTTGTGACATGATCTATGACGGCACTTTTACATGGTATTTTACCCCATTTCGTGAAGGCGGGTCAACAGTAATAGATACTTCAGGCGTGGTCGGAGAAATATGGACCTTTATCAAATAGTGGCGTATGCGGGGGAAGAGGTGCCCCCTTGGACCATAATCTGTACGAAAAATCGAGAACAATCAATGCCAAGTGCTCTAAAAGTGCCCTGTAAGTCGAAATTGATTCACATTTAAGCCCAGTGGCGGATCCAGGATGTTTAGAAGGGGGGAGTGGGCGGCGCCCTGAACATTATTGTAATGGAATTATCGGTGAATTGTGTACTAACGTCTATGCAATAAAGTGAAAAATAGGGGGGCGCGCGGACCTGCCCCCCTGGATCCGCGCCTGAAGCCCATATACATTTATCATTTCTAATAATTTTCCAGTCGTTTACAGAACCTGGTATCGAAACAACCGAGACGAACTCTGTAAAACACAGTGCAATGCTGTTTCGTTTATTCTTAATAATAAGTTTAAATTTATTATATTTTCCAAGGGGAGTGTTCTACTTTGTTAAGCTCTCAAGAGTTTTTTAGACCACTTCCTTCCTCATAATTTTATTAGTAATATTATGTACTTGATATATTGTATTTTGTTGTGGAAAAACAAATAAATAAATGAAATGAAATAAATGAAATGCAGAAATGTGACTGTCACAGTTGAGCTGTATCCATATGTTTCATAGATGCATGACAGGAAATCGCATCTAAGCATTTAATTTCTAACAAAAATCCTAAGGTCCCCAGAAATCATATGGGAGGTCCCCCAGACCTTTCGTCAGGCTCTTCACGCATGCGGCGTTCGCGAGCTCGGGCTTCGCCCGAGATATAAATATATAGTTCAACTAGCAGAATTCCTTTAATGCAAATGCATTATTTTGAATGCTAGAGCCCATATTGGTTATGATCAATGTAAAGGTGTTGATATTCTCCCTATCCAATATATCGTTCAGCAGTTGAAATTAGGATATAGAGCCTATATTTAATATTGTTAATAACACTGCCCCTGACTATTTGAAGTACACCATATAATGTCGCAAAATATACATGACCATATGAAAATATTTAGCATTAGCCTCATGTGTTGTTGCTGGGGTCAGAGGGTTTGGGAGATTTAGTTTATTTTACACTGGTATTCGAAGTTGTAACGCCCACAACCCAATATTAAACCATCTTTAGCTAAAAATATATTTACAACCCAATTGAAGACATTTCTATGGAACAAGTTGGGGACTAACAGTTTGAACGACTTTGTATACTAATAATTATGGCCATTTGTATTTCTTATAGTTAACTTATAGTATTTATATATTTTTCATATTTATGATGCCTGTATATTTATTATTATGGGCTATGTATCTGAGTTTCAAGTGTCAAGTTTATTTCCACAACCCATATAACAATTTACAATAAATTTGTAGCAATTTATATAACATTACAAAGAAGAAATATACAGCAATGTAGCCTACATGTCATATTAATACAGATATGGATATGAGGGTATATAAATATGTAGAACTTTTCGAGTCTAGCCCCAAGTGATAATAACTAAGTATACTAGTGTCTTCAGACTATTGTGTATATATATATTCATAGTGTCTCCAGACTATTGAAAATATGTGTAGTATGAGCTATATAAATATACATTGTTATATTATTAATAGGACGTTTCTGAAGTTTAACGAAACAGTTAATTGTGATTACAAGGGCACAACCCCAATCGATGATATGATAGGTGAGGTGAGGAAGTATATAAAACTATCATAAAGTGTAAAAAGTGCACATAATGGTAAAATATTCTTTAATCTACTTATTAACACCATTTGATTTTTAAACTTTTTTGCGTGTTCTTTCCACGGTGATGAATTGTAATTCCTATAAATATAGTATGAGATGAGGCATTAATTTGATCACCATCAAGTAAGACAGTAAGGTTCTGAGGTTCAGGAGTTTGTTAACAAAAATCAATAATTTGGTTTTCTGAATTCTAAGAGATAGTCTATTTGACCTAAGCTGCGGCAATCATAAATTCTGGAGAATTCAGATATGTTACATGTACCAGCAGGCGGGTGTATCACGTATACTTTGGTTTTGAAGAAAAACGGTAGTATCATCGGAAAATAATATAAAGCTATATTTTCAGATGAATTATTAATAACGTTTATATAGAAAATAATAATGGTTCTAATATGGAACCCGGTGGTACACCAATGTTGCTAAATACACGATTAGAAGATGATTAATTAAAATGTAAATAGTTACATCTGTTATGAACACAAAACCAATTGTATGCAGTACCACGAATGCCATAGGCCTATGCATATAATTTCATAAAAATTGTATGATCCATGGTATGAACAGCTATTAATAGATCAATAAAAAATGTAGCTGTACATGGCATGTCTATGATCCAAACCAGTCGAAATTGTGTCAATAAGACTAAAAGCTGCCATATATGTGGAATGACTCTGGCGAAATCCAGATGATTTGTGTAAAGTATGTTGTGTTTGGTTGGAGAACCATTTGAAAAAGAAAGAGCTATATAGTGGTACCGATATAAAATCATTAACATGCTTCAGAACATTATTAGTGATATGATCATGACCAGCACTATTACTATTACTTAGGTCAAGAATAACTGATTTAACCTGTTCAATATCAGTATTGTAGAAAACAAAAGAGCGGAGCCTGGGTGGGGACTGCCCTTGGGTATAGCTTGCCAGCCAAGACCCTCGATCCAATCTCCATCCCCACCAGCTCTCCTAACATCCCTATTAACACAGTCCTTAATTCCATCCCAATATATATTTGAAATTTTGATGATTTCTTGTGAATTTGGATCGAATAAATAATTAAATGAAATATTGGACGCTCATGATTAGACAAACGTACCGGTACGCCGTGACCTAATTTCATGTTCAAGTCACTGATGCCGTTTTCAAGTCAAGTGTTTGAGCAAAAACTGATGGCTCCAGTCATGATGTAAATACTGACCTCGTAGAAATATTTGACCTTGTTTGTCCACCATATTGATATTGAACGACAAGTATCAAAAGAGGGAAAATTGAACCGTTATTTACCGACATTTTTCCTATTTGATTGGATTATGAGGAACAGATTGGCTTATATAACACCATAGATGGAAAGTTCGTCCATTATAACACAAGTCAATCGGGACGAGGAGCCTTTAAATAATTATACAAGTGCAGAATCGAGTAAGAACGAATAATTTATGGTGGTAATTTGAAGGCAATGATGAAGGGTCATACTGTACTGGCGTTACTGTGTAGCTACAGTAGCCTACTGCCTAACTGTATAGCCTATGCATAGGAAAACGTTGATTCTGTAGTGTAGGTTTGAATACAACACTACAGTCAAGATAGTGTAGGCCTAGGCCTAGCCAGTGACACAGTGTAGACCTACAGTAGCACTGCAGTGTCACAGTAGCCCTAGCCGTAATGTTAAAGTTTATTTTCATCTTCATGTGCACTACAAACAGACAAAATTCAATATTAACACAACAATATAATTATAATTTATATGGAAGAATGTACGCTACAAGTACAATTTACAAAGTACAAGAAAATGGAGGAGGCCTGAAAAGCAAATCTTGTGGCACTGCCACTGGCAGGCCCCCTGGATTATTATTGACAACAAAATAGTGAAATGCATGATAAAAACAGCACCTGTCCTAGGCCTATGGCCACTAAAAACAACTGACAACCCCCACCTTCCCACATAATTGACCTGATTGAAAAAAAATACAATATATTATATACATACCGGTACGCCACACTGCAGAGTGTGTATGTAACGCCAAAGAACTTTGGCGTGCAACATGCCATCCCTGGCGTAAAAACTTTGGCGTGAGAAAAACAAAGTATGCACCTTGGCCGGTACGTAGGCTGTAGGGTTCGGAATAAAATAATATCTCATGGTTGTCCACAGGGCAACCAGTTCCAATGAACATCAGTATTTCAATTGATATCTGGGTGTCCACATGGCAACAAGCTATATACTAACTTTAATAATAACTGGTTACCTACCTCGACATATCTGGTCAATCACCTTCGATGACCATCCATGATCACATATGATATCATACCGATAGTGTATCCTGTGCGGGAGAACCCTTATAGGGTGTTTGCACAGTACTTATCCAGATCCCTGCAGTAAATGTGGGCATCTCGGGCACCCGGACGCCTGCTAATTTTGAACCCTGGGCTACATTCAAATACTAATTCCATGCAAATAACCAATAAATACACAAAGTTATTAATAGTTGACTCCAAGCACTACTGTTCAATATGTGATAACAACTGAATACCAAGAAAACGAACACTGAACAGTATGAGATTGAGTAACACTATACTTCCATTGAGTACTAACTTCTTCTTCTTCCAATATAGTGCAAACTTCATGAGATTGAAGACTGGAGCACTGTGGGTGAAGTCACCAGTGTGTAGCCGCACTAAATTGCAATTGACATCCTCATTAATTCCGTACCAGTTCAAGGATGTATGCCACTGTATGGTCAGATGGTTAGACATAACCATATGACTGCCACAGACGGCGCTAACACGCGCTGGCGGGAGAGAAAATCAAATACGACTTGCTTTGGGCCCGTGAACATCGTACCTAACCACAGGTACAGGGAAATTTCACCACGATACCCTACAAATATGCAATGGCCGGTCTGTCGTGTCAGGAAAGTGACAGTAGCCGCATGTGGCTATTTCAATCATGCTCGGCAGTCATATGGATTAGTTCTACCAGCAATTGGTATGTGTAGTGATGCAGTAAATTAAATTGGCAGTAAAAGGGTTAAAGAGAGTAATGTAATGATCAACTTACTTGTCTGAGAGAAAGGCGAGTAGTGTAATGAGGAGTCCGATTATTGAGGCACTGCATCCAAAGTAAGTCACCAGGTCCAGTATCTTATACTGTACAGGCGATAGTGAGTCATCACTATAAATATCCTGCAAAGTTACGGAAACGGAAATAATATCTGCTTATACATTTTCACATAACGAACGAATGACCGCATATTGTATATCTCTCCAACTCCATACCCCTTCAATGGTCTTCGGTTCGCGATATCATGGATGTTAGTTCCAGCCATATAGTGCACTACACTCTAAAACAAATTAGTAAAATTTACAAGAAATCTCGTCCGAGGGGCACTTACAAGAAATCTAGTCCACTTTTACTCGAATATGGGTCAATTTTTAATATAATCTGGTCAATTTTAAATAGAATCTGGTCAATTTTGAATAGAATCTGGTTAATCTTTACTAGATTTCTAGGAAGTGCTCTTCGGATGAGATTGATTGTCAAATTTGACTAGTTTGTTTTAAAGTGTAGATCGGTCAGTAGATGGGTGACTTCGAGCAGACAAACTATGTAGGCATATACCACTTATCTTCACCATGCAGCTGCATAAATATATATACAGGAAAATGTGGAAGGTGATCAAGTAATTGATTTATCCAGGGGTATGCTAGATCTACATTTCAATAGTCAAGTTCCACCCACATCATCGTGAGTTCCGCTCCCTGGGATTGGGTTGTAGTTTCCTGTCCGCTAATCCAAAATCATAAACGTTAAAACTGTGCATTTGTGGAACATAAACTATCTTCGCAGCTTGTGATATAAAGGGTGATCATAACAACATAAACCATACATATTGTAATGACGTACGAATATAATTAACGCTTTACTTTGGTTCGTTTCCACATGTAATAATCAATACGTTTGTAAAATCATCTTCAAAGTATATGCAGTTTGGCAACATGTGATGCACCTCGACGAAGGTATATGTATGGGGATGTTCAGATAATTGCCTGCTGAAGATAGGCCGTGTGATACATAATGTTTTATTTCAAAATAATTGTTTATTTATAAAAAAACATATTTACAATAACAAAATATATCAGTTTTAATAAGATAATAACATAAAATACTGTAATAAAGATGCAATTGTATATGATATATAAAACATCAACACGAACTTTCGTTTAATATTTAATATGTGAAACCGTATAAAACGATATGCTTCTCAGATTCGTACCCATAAAACAGTAAAAAAGTTTGATAATATAGAGTTATATATTAGGAAATCATATTACCATCAAGACAGCGAAGTTTGTTAGATGATCACATTCACAATTAATCATTCCACC
>JAODAI010059449.1:0-12047 GCA_027575025.1 Scotoplanes globosa | reverse complement strand
GCACTTCTTGCACATCTGAAATGCATGAAACAAAAAATAATTAAATAAAACCTTTCACATTGTCTTTGCACGTATGTGTTCTTATTTATGTGCGATTCTTGGCTCAATCGGTTGTCAATTAATAAGCTGGTTGATGATTTTGTAGACGATGCTGAAAGTGTTGATCAACAAAAAATGTATTTGTTGTCGATAATGTCGATATACGTACGGCGGCGACAATTGGGTTAGATTTTTTTTTAAACTACACAGGATGCGCGTATTATACCGTGCATGTCAATGCAGCTATCGACTTCAAATGCCTATCGACAATGCATGTATGTACCTACAAATATCACCACAACGTAGCTCCTGTAAGAGCACACCACACACACACACGCAATATTGGCCGTTCCTTGCCAATCAGAGGCAAGGAATAAAAAACGGACGATGCGGGCGCATTTTATTCTTATTTTTATGTAAAATTCAAAATGGCAGACAATCAAAGAGGCCGCCAACGTTACTATCGTGAAAATTGTCATCTATAATAAAACCCACAAGTGTATCCATCATAACTACACTGACAGTATAAATGATGTTCCGATTGTTAATGTCCAAAAACTTATTTGATGAGTCCAAAAAATTGTGTGATGAGTCCAAAAAATTATGTGATGAATCCAAAAACTTATGTGATGTGTTCAAAAACTTTATGTGATGAGTCAAAAATGTATGAGAGGAGTTCAAAAACTCTTATGTGATGAGTCCAAAAAAATATGTGATGATTCCCAAAACTTTATGTGATGAGTAAAAAAAAATTGTGATGAGTTCAAAAAGATGAGTCCAAATACTTCATATGATGAGTCCAAAAACTTTTGTGATGAGTTAAAAAAATTATGAGATGAGTCCAAAAAATTATGTGATGAGCCCCAAAAATATTTGATGAGTCCAAAAATGTATGTGATGAGTTCAAAAATGTATGAGAGGAGTTCAAAAACTCTTTTATGATGAGTCCCCCAAAATATTTGATGAGTCCAAAAAATGATGTGATGAGTTCAAAAACTTATTTGATAATTCCCAAAACTTATATGATGAGTTCAAAAACTTATGTGATCAGTCCAAAAACTTATGTGATGAGTCCCAAAACTTTATGTGATGAGTCAAAAAAAATTAAAAAATTGTGATGAGTTCAAAAAGATGAGTCCAAAAACTTTATGTGATGAGTCCACAAACTTTTGTGATGAGTTAAAAAAATTATGAGACGAGTCCAAAAAATTATGTGATGAGCCCAAAAAATATTTGAGAGGTGTTCAAAAACTGTTATGTGATGAGTCCCAAAAAATATTTGAGAGGAGTTCAAAAACTCTTTTGTGATGAGGAAATTTATCATGGATTTTTGGTGGAATGGGACATTTTTTTAACAATTTCAGATGTTCCCCAAACCATATTTCAAAGGCTAAAATACATTTTGGCACCATTTTTTATTACGTTTTTTGAAAATAAACATGTTTTTGTATCATATAATTTTTTTGAACGACTTCACCTGTAAACCAAAATATAATTCAAAGGTTAAAATAAATTTTGGCACCAAAATTTGATTACGTTTTTGGAAATTCTTCATGGATTATTTTGGCATAGGAATTTTTGGAACGATTTCACCTGTACCCCAAAATATAATTCAAAGGTTAAAATATATTTTGACAACAACTTTTTATTACGTTTTTGGAAATTTTTCATGGATTGTTTTGGCATAGCAATTTTTTGAACGATTTCACATGTTCTCCAAACTATATTTCAAGAGATAAAATACATTTTGGCACCAATATTTTATTATGTTTATGAAAATTTAACCGGTTTTGTTTTTTGAAAAGCTTCACATGTACTCCAAACTATAATGTCGGGGGCTGAAATTACACTCTGGCACCAACATTTTATTACGTTTTTAGAATTTTGTCATGGAATTTTTTAGAACGAGTTCACATGTCAAATTATATTTCAAGGGCTACAATACATTTTAGCACCATCATTTTTATTAAGTTAATGGAAATTTATCATGGAATTTTTGTGGAAGAGTAAATTTTTGGAACAATTTCACATTTTATTACGTTTTTAGAATTTAATCACTAACATTTTATTACGTTTTTTTAAACTTATCATGGATTTTTTGCAGGGGATATTTTAGAACGAGCTCACATGTCAAACTATTATTTCAAGGGCTACAATACATTTTAGCACTAGCATTTTTATTAAGTTTTGGGAAATTTATCATGGATTTTTTGTGGAATACTACATTTTTTAGCGATTTCACATGTTCCCCAGCTATATTTCAAGGGCTACAATACATTTTGGCACCAGCATTTTTATTAAGTTTTTTGAAATTTATCATGGATTTGGGGGGCATAGGACTTTTTGAACGATTTCACATGTTCCCCAAACTATATTTCAAGGGCTAAAATACATTTTGGCACCAATATTTTATTACGTTTTTGGAAATTTTACGTGTTTTTGTTTTTTGAACAACTTCACATGTACTCAAACACTAAAAGCCTCAAATGACCTTTGACCTCCACCAAAAATAACACATATCTTGTATGCATTGGGATCAACCTTCATACCAAGTTTGAATAATATCGTACGTTAAATTTAGTGTACTTTAGTTGTAAGGATCATACGTCACAATAGTCTTTATAAAGAAGTTTGTAAAAACATTGTGATAATTTTCTGCTCTATAATATCAACTAATATTATAAACAAACTTTGCAATCCCTTTAAGTCTTAGCACGCGGGAGGCGGTGCAAGCTGCTGTGAACGTTTCGTCAAAATGATGCAGCCGTATGCTAACACGTTTACAGATATCTTCAATTAATTGGAGATATCTTCAATTCAATATATCTTCAATGTTTAATTAATTGAAGATATCTTCAAATATTTAAACATATCTCGAACTCAATTGTATATATATCTAATTGAATTTAAAGATATCTCCAATTGAATTAGATATATATTGAATTGTTTATAATTAAAGATATCTTTAATTTAATTGAAGATATCTCTTGTTCAATTGAAGATATATATAACTCAATTAAAGATATCTTCAGTTGCATGAATTGCAGATACCTTCAATTGAATTAAAGATATATATAATATAATTAAAGATATCTTCAAATTAATTAAGGATGTGTGAAATAACAATTGAAGATATCTTTAATTAATTAAAGATAACTTCAATTGAATTAAAGATATATCCAATCATCTAAACAATCATTAAATATATCTTCAATTGAATTAACGATATGTGCAACTAATTGAAGATATATCTAAACAATCATTAGAAAGTAACGTTGCTTGCTATGGCAATCCAAGGTACTTTTTAATGACTATTAAGAGATATCTTAAATTAATTTGAGATATGTTCAATTCAATTGAAGATATCTTCAATTAATTAAAGATATCTTCAATTGCATTAAATATATCTCCAACTAAATTAAAGATATCTTCAATTGAATTAAGGATATGTGGAACTAATTGAAGATATCTCTAAATACTCATTAGAAAGTACCATTGATTGCTATGGCAATCCATGTTACTTTTTAATGACTATTTAGAGATATCTTCAATTAATTGGAGATATATTAAATCCAATTGAAGATATCTTCAATTCAGTAAAGATACTTTTAATTAATTCAAAATATCTTCCAATATTTAAAGATATCTCCAATTCAATTAGAGATATCCTCAATTGAATTATAAATATCTTAAATTGAATTAGAGATATCTTGAATTGCTTTTAATTAAAGATATATATAATTCAATTGAAGACATCTCTAATTTAATATATATGTAATTCAATTGTAGATTTCTTCAATTAAATTAAAGATATCCTTAGTTGATTTAAAGATATCTTTAATTCAATAGAAGACATCTGTAATTAAATTAAATATATCTTCAATTCAACTAAATACATCCTCAATTGCATGAATTGCAGATATCTTCAATTGAATTAAAGATATATCGAATTGAATTAACCCTAACGTAACTGGGGGGGGAGGCTCAATACTTCTTACTCCTGAATTCGTGTCCTATCTTTGGGGGACTCATCTGTACATTGTAAAATAGCCTAGCCTACCGGTATTTCATGAATAAAGCTCCGGCCACTCACTAATATACGAGCCTCATAGGTATCTTCATGAAAATTAATAGACTTCTCAAACGCCCCTATAGCAGCCCTGTACCAAAATATCGTACTCGCGAGCCAAGATTTTCGCAATTAGCACCGCCCGCTTAATATACATGGATCGCCACCGAAAACATATAAGCTTCTTCCCTGGGCTATAGCGTAATCATTTTGGCCAAATCTCAAAAATTGCGAGGGCTTCGCCTGTACATTATATACATTGTAAATTTGCCTAGTCTCTAGCCTATCAATATTTTATGAATAAAGCCCCGCCCACTCATTAATATGCAAGGATCATCGTTAAATCAATAGGCTTCCCAATCGACCGGCAGAGAAACCCTGTACCAAATATCAGCTGAATCCATCCAACATACACGGTTATTGAGATATCGTGTTCACAAGCCATTTCTTGATATTTTCACAATACGCTCAGCCCACTTGTTACTATGATAGGTATCAAATGTTGTCAAAATAAATAGGCTTCTTAACCGATCATCATAGCATCTCTGTACCAAATACAAACTTAATCCAACTTACGGTTGTTGAGATATTGTGTTAACGAGCTACTTACCGAGATTTTAGGAATAAACCCCACCCACTCATTAATATGCGAGGTATCACTGTCAAAATCATAGGCTTCCTAACCGACCTATACAGGGCATCCATGTACCAAATATTAACTTAATCTGATCTATGGTTATTGAGATATCCTATTACCTGTTAACGAGCCATTTATGTGATATTTTCACAATAAGCCCCACCCGCACATTAATATGAAATATATTATCGTCAAAATCAATAGGCTTGCTAACCAACTTGCTGGGCATTTATGTACCAAATATCAGCTTAAACGAAATTATTGTTATTGATATATTGTGTTAACAATACATTTCTTGAATGAATGAATGAATAGGTGTCCTGGCCCTTCTCAACGCGATGGTTATATGAGCCACCCAAAGCCTTTGATATACCAGTTAGAGCCACTGGAATATAATCATTTCTTGAGACTTATGCAATAAGCCCCGCCTACTTATTAATATGCGAGACATACATCATCGTAAAAATCAATAGGCTTCCTAACCGACCTGCAAGGCATCTCTATATCAAATATCAACTTAATCCGACTTACAGTTATTGAGATATCATGTTATCAAGCCAGGCGTCACACACACGCCGCCGGGGTGACCGTATAGATTTATTGTTAACAACAAATCAAAAATCATTAATAACAATGAAATACATAAGAAAATACTAAATATCAAATTAATTCCATTTTTCGTTACACACCAGTCCCGAAATATATTCCTAATAACATGTCTGCCTTTTATTTATCTTTATACTATGTCATAATGAAGCTACATTCGATTGTAAGCTAGATTTCAGGCAATTTCAGGCACCTTAAGAAATTAATGTGAAATTTAATTTCACGTTTTTAATCAGCTTATAACTATGAAAGTTGACATACTAAGAAAAAATCGTATTCACCACATTGTGTAGAATATAATTTTCTATAGGCACGGCACATTTGGATATACCATGGCCGAGATCCTAGGGGTGCAGTCCCCCCCCCTCCTTAGGGTATGTGAGCACCAAAATGGCCCAGTTAAGTTAGGGTTAAAGATATCTTTAATTGAAGTAAGGATATGTACCACTAATTGAAAATATCTCTAATTAATCATTAAAAAGTAACATGGATTGCCATACGGACACCTGTTTGTATTACGTACACTAATGGTCTGCGTCTAAATGGATTCTTTGCATACACACCAAGTATGATGAACGTTAAGATATAGTGATGTGAATCATCATCTATCCAGTTTTGATCCGGGTTGTTCCCCCGTTCACGGGGGTGGCCGGATTCACCTCACTCTTGCCACAATAGATGTGGCTATCATGATGGTTTAACGGAGCACGATTTTCTACGGGGAGCATGCCCTTGCTTACCCCCAACCTCAATTAAGAGTTTACTATTTCACGCATAGCTGGGGATGATATCGTACAGCCAACGGGCAGATAACAACCAAAGTTGTCCTGTTAACCTCCAGGATGAGATGGAGGGGAGATGGAGTTGAAGCGACTTAATATGTTTCTTTTTAAAGTCTTTGGTATGACCCAACAATTCAGTTTTAATAGTTGAACCATTGAAGCATGTGCTTTGGCAGGGACCATCCACAGACATAGTGATGTGAAGCGACTTAATATGTTTCTTTTTAAAGTCTTTGGTATCACCCAACAAGTCAGTTTAGCTAAACCTTCGCAGAATGTGCTGCGGCAGCGCCATCCTCACCAAACATCCACAGATGGAAAACGAAAACAAACAAACTAACAGAGAGATGAGAGACGAAGGTGACCTTAAGACAACATACTACTAATTAAGATCATTTATAACTCCCTTAAGACATTGTAGTGATTCAAAGTGACTTAACATGTATCTTTTTAAAGCATTTGGTATAGCCATACAGATCACTTTAGTTACACCACTGAAGATGCATGTACCACACTATGAATAAATTAAAACACTTATACAATGGATTTTTTTGACAGATTATATTTACAAAAGTACATAAAATACAAACTATAAAAGTGTGACCTTCATAAACTATTGTGGATAGCGTGTAGCTGGTCTTAGCTAATTAAAAATATACATATCAATGTGTGGTATAATTATAAATAAATAAAAGATGTTCCTCTTTTTAAAAGAAACAAGGCTATATAAGGAAAGACATAATTATAAGTACACTTTTCTACATAATTTTACATAGAAACAAACAGTATCCAACGGCTCTATTGATCATTGATTCATGATTTAACCTAAACTAAATATCGTGGTGGATCCAGGATTTTTAGAAAGGGGGGGGGGCGCCCTACACATTTTTGTAATGGAATTATCGGTGAATAGTGCAACGTCTATGCAAGAAAGTGAAAAATAGGGGGGAATGCGCCCTGCGCCCCCAGAAGTTTGTAGAAGTTTGTTTACACAACACAGCATGCATGGCTGCGCTGGGCATGGTATGAATAGAAATTGGAGACTCGGGTGCTAATTTTAATCTCCCGAAAATTATTTTCAGTTTTGTAATGTCCGGTGAGAATTCCAATGTGGCATATTGTGCGTAATGTATCAATTAATTAGGTTACCTGATCCAAAGCCTTTGAAACAATAGTTAAATTCAACACTCTATCTACTGCGCTAAGCAATCAGACTGTTCAAACACTACAAGAGTACTAGATTCATAAGTAACACTGTCACACAAAATATATAGACTGTATAAGAAAACAATTTCTAGATTGCATTGAGATACACAACTCGTTCTACATTTATTATAATTATACATATCACACGTTTGTGTTCATTTTAAAGTTGAAATGTATGAAACAAGTAACTGATCTGGTGTGTACAAAACGACTTTATAAAGTCTAAAAATATATGGACACCATCCAACGTCATATATGGAAACATAATGTGAGTTATAGCATTAGTAACTACCTTGTATCAGGCTTAGTTATAAGCTGGTATATCTTCTACCAGTAATATAATATATTAATATCGTACAGTGTATACAAAAATACTGATTCGATTGATTATGCTTACCGATCATTTGAAGACATTGGTTTTTAATAGTGTTGTTTGCGGGCATTGTCAAGAGTTGCGATTGTCACAAAGACGTTACAATGGTGACTGTCCAACAACCTGGATTTCATTTCTGAATTGTGACAGAGCATTGATCCATTGATCAACATTTCTACACTCTTTTTTAACAACAAGGTCATCCAAAGCTTTCAGAGATACTGAAATATATAACACCATGCTTAAATTAATTCTGTAGCGCATTAGATGAGCTTTACCAACAATTTCCTCTGGTCATGGATGATCTTGTCCTGACACGCAATATACGCAGGTCAAAAGTAACACCTCACAGGCCCCCATTTATACTCCTTAGGGGGAAGAGAAGTGATTAAGTGTCTTGCTTAAGAACACAAAGTGATATGGCTCCGGGAATCACTAACTTGCAATCCTTGCCAGACCATAGGGCTATTAACCACAGTGACTGAGAGAGAGATAATTTGTTAATGGCACATCTTCATCTATAATAAGCGCCGGCGTGATCGTGCTCAAAGACACCACACCTCCTGTTAAAAGTGATCAGGAGAGCATTTTTTTTTATGGAGGTAAAACTCACGTTACTATGCTAATATTGGCTTCAAATAGCAATGTAATATTAAATTATATACTCTTGTTACAGATCAGAAAAAAGTGTGAAATGGTCAGGAAATGCTCTCCTTAAATCTCTCAGGAGCTTGATTTACAGCTCTCCTGAGATTTTCATAGGTGTCGGTCTGTACATCAGTGCCTCCCGTAACTGAACGGCATAGCTGTAAACATTGTTGCTATTGTTGGTTGTGTTTAACGGCTCATTTCTAACCTTCCGGTTTAATAGCGCTGTCCTCGGAATTTAAGGATCACTGGATTGTTGACCATGCTCCAATCCCATGTACATGTACCATTTTTAAAGTCTTCGGTATGACCTCCAGGGGTCTTGAACCCCTCGCGGGCACGAAACTACTATCTGATCTCCCGGCTTGCAGGCGGATGCTCTAACCATAGCTGTAAACACGAAGCCATCATTAACATGATCTGGAACGTAATCATCATCACTCCTGAGCTAACCGGTCAGATATATTTTATTAGAAACATAGACCAGAATAAATGTGTGAAATATTCAGGAGAATGAAGAGCTTGATTTACAGCTCTGCTGATATTCTCATAGGTGAAGGTTTGTATATATCAGTGCCTTCCGTAACTGAACGGCATAGCTGTAACCATGAAGCCATCATCATTAACATGATCCGGAACGTAGTCATCATCAACTTGTGATCCAACGATCTATCAATTGAGCAAACTGGGCAGATATATGCATTCAGCATTTATAAAACCTTGTCCAATAGAGAGTGGTGCAAGCAGTGTCACAACCATTCATATTTTCCAGGTCATGTAAACTCATATATTATTCCATAAAGTACGATCCACACACTGCATTGCATGCATCAGGAATAACCCTCTTCACCAAGTACTAACGCTATGTCAGTATAATCCCTCTTCACCAAGTACTAACAAATGTCAGTTAAATAAAAAAGTAATATAAAACGTGGATACATATATACATTTGCAAACCCCATACTCTGATCTATAATGTACATTATATATTAGTATTCTGATTATTGATTAATTTAGTATTCTGATTATTTATTAATGATATATTGAGTGGTTGGTTGATTGTGTGTACTATATTTGGAGTATTGTCCACAGGCCCTTACTTGCGTAACACTCTCGACCCTGTGACTAACAACCATGCTCTAAAGCCATGTTATTCAAAGCTTTTTGACTTGGCGACCCCCAAGTTTTCCATTGCCGCGACCATCCACCATCTAAGCGGGGCTCCACCATGATTGGTGCGAAGGCAAAGTGTACCAACAAAAATGGGCTAACAATACTGCAGAGACTGCCGGAAACGACACTTTTCAAATCGTTTTTTGTCGACATCACAAATGTAATTTTGGGATATATACAGGGAAAAACAGTAGGGGTCCAATTTTATTCAAACAATTTTGGCGACCCTCCGAAATATTTTGGCAACTCGCAGTTTGAATAACCAGGCTCTAAAGCTCAACAAAAGAATACACTGTCACTCCGACTCACTGTTTTGTTCCATTTTAAAGTAGGGGTGTTTATTTGTTATCAAATATAATAAGTCAATAATTTCCAAGGTAGGGACTCCAAACCATTTATTTCAGCTCAACAAAAGAATACACTATCGCTCTGTCTCACTGTTTTGTTCCATTTTAAAGTAGGGGTGTTTATTTGTTATCAAATATAAGTCAAGATCATGTAGTGTCGTTATCAAATAAACTCCCCTTTATTTACCAATGGTATCACCTTTGAATATGGGCGACCCTGCATTCCATATTTGCCCCTGCTCTAATCTCTGAATGAGAAGGCAACATGGTTTGAAATTGATTGATTGATTAGGTTTATTAGCTATTTTCAACGACAAGGTTATACAAGTGACCCAAAACCTTTGGTGTACCAGTAAAAGCCAGTCCCTGGAATGTAGTTAATCTATTTTTATATTTCTAACCTTGAGATTACAAGTCCAGCACTCTAAGTCCAGCACTCTATCCACTGAGCTAACGGGTTAGACATCAAACTTGTGACCTTGAGCTCATAAGTCCAGCATACTCAGCTAACAGGTCAGAGATCTAACTCATGACCATACGATCACAAGTCTATCTACTGAGCTAACAGGTCAGACATCGAACTTATGACCTCAATGAGGTCACAAGTTCAACGCTCTATACACTGAGCTAGCAGGTCAGAGATCTAACTCATGACCATACAATCACAAGTCTATCTACTGAGCTAACAGATCAGACAACACTCTATCCACTGAGCTAACAGGTCAGAGATCTAACTCATTACATTTGATATTGAGGTCATAAGTCCAGCACTCTATATACTGAGCTAACAGGATCTAACTCATGACTTTTGATCATAAGTCCAACACTCTATCCACCGAGGTAACTGGTCTGAGATCTAACTCACAACCTTTGACCACAAGTCCAGCTCTCTATCCAATGAACTTACAGGTCAGAGGATCTAACTCATGTAGGCCCTACTATTGATTTTCTAAAAGATGTCGACAACTTTACAGCGAAAAGTAATGTTTCATAACAACCAACATCTACCATAGCATGATATGCACCGTGTACATTGAAAGACGCACTAGCCAACTAGCGTAAAAGCGCAGAGGGCAGTATAGGACACCAGTAAGGTGTCGCATTTGCATGGGCCGTGGTAAATATTAGGCTTTAATTTCACTCATGGGAAGTCTATATTTTCTTAGCAACGCCTTATAACCGGTTACAAACAAACCTT
The DNA here is from genome assembly GCA_027575025.1 of Scotoplanes globosa. Lineage (NCBI taxonomy): Eukaryota > Metazoa > Echinodermata > Holothuroidea > Elasipodida > Elpidiidae > Scotoplanes > Scotoplanes globosa. The sequence continues at coordinate 969 of JAODAI010059449.1, read as the reverse complement.
GAAATACGCCATCTTGGCGGAGGCCGGTGAGTGCTTTTTCTTCAACAAAATTTATAAATAAAACCGTTACGCTAGTTCCTAGTGTTGTGCAAAGTTACGAATAAAATACATTTGAGAATAGGACGTAGATAAAATTATGTTGCATATGTGGTCTTACGCCAAAATATTCATGTACGGAAGCTTTGTGAATACGACCCCTGCACTACAGTCATCACCTCCAGACCATGTGGTGACAAGCCCAATACTCTTATTATCTATTTACAGAACTGGTCACTTCCATCTGAACATAATCAGTTTGTAATTTTAAGGGATATTATGAGGTAGTCATGAATTGGGTACATCGATACTCTTGGTTGTTCTCCACAGGGAAGTCTTAAAATTCAATTGTAGCCATTTCTATACACAGGGCTCGACTTAACCACTATCCCGCGGCCAGTAACATTTGGTTCGGGATAGTTAAATGTCATTGTTGTTTAACCCGTTTAGTGCTAGAATACTGTTAGTGTGTTCTCTGTGCCTTTGCTGAATTGTTTACCACAACGCGCGCGCTTGTGCACACAATTCACGCTATATCATACGTGTGAAAACGTATATGGGTCATTCCATAAATAAGGGGGCCAATGGTAATATACAACTTTCCACACATTAATGTGGAATTTTATAGAGTATTGTGATGTTTTGGCAATTTTATCAGTATTTATTTTGTTGATACTGTCCATAGCTTCTAATTAAGGTCAAAATAATTTGGATTAAGATTTTGCATTGTCCTATTTTTTCTTCAAAATAGGCAAAATTTGTTGCTTTTTAGTGAAAAATTTGTGACATTGAAAAACGACTTTAAATAATGGATTTTTTTTCACTTTAGAATATTTATATTTATTATTTTATTTGCTAAAATGATTAATAATACACAAAATTCAGTGTTAAAGGTCATAATTCCCCCAGGATATGTATTTTTCTTAAAAAAAG
>JAODAI010059338.1:0-12048 GCA_027575025.1 Scotoplanes globosa | reverse complement strand
TCAGTCCACCCCGAAACGAATTCATCAATTTTACCACACAGATGGAGACGCCAATCAACCCAGTTAGTATTCTTAAGGTCCCATTTAGCCACTGGCACGTTTTCAGCATGGGTGAAGGTGGTAATAATAGGAATATGCGCAGATCTAAGAAAGTGCTTAGAATCAGCCCGCCACGAGGACGAACACGTGATATTCCGTTTCAGAGTGAGGTCAATGGCACTCATATAATCATTAATGAAGAAAGTGGGATCACCATTGTTCATTAAAGTAAGGGAAGATGAGATAAACAATTCTTCCAGCATAACACCCATCTTCCAGGATGGTTTACGCTTACTGGGCGCACCGACCAAACTCTTGTCCCACATGCTAGAGTGAGCATTGAAGTCCCCCGTAATCAGAATGGGTTGGTCCATGTCAATACTACGAATCTTTTGACAAAGCTTTTCAAGAGGGTCCGTTTGATTCGGTGGGATATACACCGAGCAAAGTATAACCTTCTGAGTACCTATACAAACTTTCGCCCAAACAGCTTCAACCCCTGGTATGTCATATTCCGGCAAGGCAACAACTTTAACACCCGGACTATGAATGATGGCTACACCACCACCGCGTTGATTGTATCTGGTTTTCGAAATAGCTACAGTATTCCATTGCTTAATCTTAATCTTAGAAGCATCAACCCAGGTCTCCGATAAACAAAGAATGTCAATACTGTTTCTCTCAACATAATCCTCAAGTAACAACTTCGAGGTCGTCAAGGAAGTGCAATTCATTTGCAAAACGCGCAGCATGATCACACAGATAAAGAAGCACACCATCGAAACAGACTGAACAAGAGCTACCCCGCTATATAACGTCGTCTTAGCTTCGAAACTAAACTAATGTATAAAGGGCAATTCTTAGAATCGCTTCTATGGCGGCCGTTACAGTTTACACACTTAGCACAGCTGCTACAAGGTAAATCCCCTTCCGGGTGTAGTCCTGCACAGTTAACACACGTGGTGGGACTATGGCAGGCTTTAGCAACGTGTCCAAAAATGTTACAGTTGTAGCATCTAATCGCCCTAATCACTCTATTTGGTTCGCAGTAATGTGTTATGTTATCAATCAATATGCCACCCTGAAGCACTTGCTTCGTGAGGTCAGAGTCATTGAGGTTAACCCTAGCCACAGGGAAGGGTGATCGGGAGCGATTGCAGTATAACCTATGCACAGAACACTGAATATTGTAATGTATGTTAATAGAAGTACGTATCTGATCTTCAGTGAGGGAGGTGCTGACCGATTTTATGACAACTGTGGTATTAGCTGCGTCCCTCTTGGGAATATGTGGACAGACTTTGTCAGAGTTGAAGGAATCAGGGGGAAGTTCATCAAGCACCTTCGACTGATCTTTGGCAGTAGCAAGATGAAGGGAGATGCCTCCACCTGATAAAGGATACGCGTGTTTTATGCGAACTGATGGTAAATGTTTATTAATCTCAGATTTGATTAAACTACTCTGGCAAAAGTCTTTGGGATTGTTTAATTTACCATGTATTGCTATAGTAACATCAGCATTCTTGTTATTTTGTAATCAAATGCTATGTATTGTAATTTGGCAGATTGGTAGCAGGGATATCTAGTAGCGTAGCATGCATATCCCTGGTAATAGGAAGAAAAGATGTATATATATATATATATATTGATTATACAGCAGGAAAATATGTCATTACAAGTCCTATATAAAATTGTACTGAAAGTTTTATGTGAATATCATCAATTTTAACTATTCAATATTCCTATATATATGTAGGTATAGTATTAGGTCCTTATTAAGCGTTTTTAAAATTATGTTTTGCCTAACTTGCTGAGGGTTCATGGTAGAAGCATTGGCTATGCCGAAAATTTAAATTCTATGACAGTTTTTTTTAATAAACAAAAGCATAATATAGAACGAACCGCGCAGAGAACAACGGGTGGGGGGATCATCTCTGATGCCATAAAAATACCATGTACAACTGAGTAACTTCTTACCAAGCTCATTTATATGATCGCGCCATGATAACTTACCATTCACTAAACTGAAAATGAAGTCGTACAATGGTTTCGAGTATAAGTTGGTTGGAAAATTGTATAACTATTGTTAGATGAAAACTAGTTTACTAAGGCCTGTTATAGTCTTCATTGCATCACAAATTAAATTATTACAGTCTCTGTTAAATGGGAACACGTTGGTGTCATCAGCAAATATACTAGTAGAAACATCACATACTGTGGGCTACTCCCCATTTTTGGAATGCTTAGCTTATATAGCTAATATAATCTTATTGGCATAGATCATAAAAGGGATGGTTCCAAGACAAACTCCTATCTGACTGCATGGGTACACCTGTTGTGATACGCTGACACTGAATATACGTGTTTACTAACGTAGCTTACACTGTTTTCTGTAAAAACGGTAATTATACAAAAATGCATAAGCCTTACTACGGAAACCACAAGCTTCGGATTACGGAATAAAATAGTATGGTCAACAGTGTCAAAAGCTTTTTTGAGGTCAATATTGATCCCCCAAACCCGATGTCCATTATCTAGTTGAACACGAATTGTACACTTTAGAAACAGCCTGGTTAGATTTAACCAGGACAGTGGTTATACATCATTCATACATATCCTGGTTACGGTAACAACATATTCCTGGTTAAAATCAATACTTTTCTGGTTAAATGAATCATTATCATTACAATTTTCGCTCACTGAAAACTTGACCATATCACTCTAGCAACTTCAATCAGTCACATGGGACTGACCCGCTTAATTATATGATTCTCAGTGGTATACTGTATATTTTGTGATATCAATCTAAAAACTAGATAATTTTCAAATGTTTCGATGCTATAGTTTGATTAGTCGTGCAATTTAGTTTGATTTCAGTATGTTTTATATTAACTTGAGACTGTTTTTTCCCATTTTTCTAATTACCTAGAAGAAAAACCTTCGAATCTGAGGTCAATAATTCGCAAAATCTTGTTTGTGTCTCATTTCTCGGAACATCTTCAAAATTTTCCAACAAAAGTCACATGTATTCGATACTAAATCTGCCAATAATTCAACGGTGTTGCTGCTTAAGTTGACAATATATTGTTGATAATAACGTTTTATCATGTGAATCCAGTTAGTCTACTAGTAAATTACCGCTGATTAGGCAGCCATGGTCATATTAATATCACCCTAACTAATTACCCTTTTTATCACTCACCGATCCGTCAATGCTATATATGCACTTACCAGTGACGAATATTGTAAGGCTAACCAGTAACATGTCAATCTTTAACAGGAACATGTAATTATTTTAACCAGGATATGTATGGATGATATATGACCCCGATGCTGGTCATTATAACCAAGATGTTTAAGAGTGTATTCACCGTATCCATATCAATGCATGCATGGCAAATCGGGTGACACACCTGAAACCAAACTGATAATGATACATAATATTGTTATTATCTTCTTCTTCCGTCTCCGCATAGAGCCACACCAACTTAACTGGTAGCGATTTACAGTATACGTTAGGAGTTAGAAAGTATTCATTGTAATACAAACATTGCAATCAGAAATGAAGTAAACTACATAAACTCTGCGACAAGATGGAGCATGGAAGAGCGGAATTATTTTTTCAAATGGTAACTATGTAATGGTTAAACATTTGTAGAGAGAGAGTAACTTCATAAGTTTATGCTATATACACAATCAGGATAGTTTCACATTTTGTTCATTGGAATATATAACGCATGATGTCAAATATAAGGTAATCAGTCTTAGTAAATACACTACCAAAGTACAGTAGCGGCCACTTATGTGCGTATAGGTAGGTCTATATACACTCTAAAAACAAAAGAGTGATAATTCACTATTCAAGAGTGGTCCCTGGCTACACTCCTTGAAATAGTGAGTTCTCACTCGTAAAAGAGTGAGTTCTCACTCGTAAAAGAGTGGATCTAGACTATAATAGTCCAGACACACTTTTTTACGAGTGAGAACTCACTCTTTTTAAGGAGTGTAGCCAGGGACCACTCTTAAAGAGTGAATGCTTACTCTTGTGTTTTTATGAGTGTAGGTGTAGTAATAGTAGGTGAAGTAAAAGTTGGTGTAGTAATTGCCTACACGATTAGATTATAAGTTAAATTGAATAAATCATACGGTTTGGCACGAGAAGCAATGATTTACACTTCATAATTATAGGGGTCATTCGAGGTCATTTTTTTAGGGTGCTGATGAAAAATTATAAAATGATAAAAGTATTCGTATAGGTGTAGTAATAGGCCTAGCTGATGTGCCGTTGGTGATATTGATGTCTATAATATATGCTTCATTCCAAAAAAGAGAATGGGTGTTAATAAGAGGTGGGTTACTAGTATATGGAGTATAGTTTTCAAATACGGTATAGGAAAAATAGTAGAAGTGTACTACTATACGGTAATATCGACCCATTTAGGGCATTGGATGTAGCCTATAAAAACGGCAATACAATCTGTCATATCTTTGAACCCACAGAGGTGTTACTTTTGTGCACAATTGATCACCAATAACACTTCATAGATTATACTTCGCCCTTTTATATATATATCATATTTAGGTTATATAATTTGATCACCTGCTGTGCAATCACTTGTTAATAACTTATTTGAATTTGGGTATTCGCGGATCCCCCGCCTCGCTTGCCTTTATATAATGTGTATCACCAATGCCTCACTTGCCCTATGATCTATTATATTAGGCAAAGCAATTACACTTAACTTAGTGTGTTTGGGCATCAAACTTTGAAGTTGTTCAACTTTTAAGTTGTTGAAACTTCGAAAACAACAATACTCTCAGGTTCATATATGCAGAAGGTGTTGCTAATATGTGAAAGGCCATAGCTGCTATACGCTAACTTCTATAAACGATACTCAATACGATGGCATAATTGCCGATACCAATATTATGAGGACCCACGGGGGGTAAATGGTGATCTTTCAGAAATTGACATAAGTTTTGACAATAACTGAGGGATATTCAAACGTCAGTTATGCAGCTGGCGTTGTGTTCGGAAAATCGAATGTTTAATAATTAGATGAACCAGTTTCTTTATCGATTGAAAGACCAAGTTAATCGGTGTATGCAAGTTCAGTTCCCACGATACACAAGTCTGAAGTGGTTTAACGTCTTGCCACTCCCCTTGCGGGGCTTAGACGGTGCCTTACTTACACAAGGGCATTTATGAAGCGGCTGTAGCCCTTAGTGATCGGATGCCCTTCCTGACGTCAACCTAATGTCCTCGGTGGACCAAGGTGGCTACAGAGCAATCGAGACAAAGTACCTTGCTCAAGGATACACGCCGAGACAATCCACAGCAGCGCTGGGATTCGAACTGATTCTATATGAAATTAATATTTATAAAATTGAAACTTTCACTACTAATGTAAGCAGATTTGTGCACATTAATGTGATATTTTTAATAGCGCCCTTAATTTTATGATTTTGAACAAAAGTCACAAATTACCCTAATTTCCAACATTTTTCCCAAATCCGTTACTGATAATCTATGAATTGGAAACTAAACAAGTTGAAAATAGTGAAATATCAAAAATAATATTTTTGACAATAAATCAATCAATTTGATTAAATACGTCTTTATTTAAAAATGAAGATTCCCAACATAATACCCGATTAGCTGTGTTGCCTCACATATATACATTTTAGCCATTTAGAGATAGGCACATTTGTGTAATCACTATGTACCATGTATCACTATGTACGTGTGGCGGACATCGCCTTTGAAAAACAACATGCATTTGTAATGGCCGTATCTACGATAGGTTATATTGTGGTTCTATAAACAAATATTTTAAGATAAAGTTCCCATAGCTCTGAGCTATGTATTGGTGATGATAACTCTATTTTTAATTTGGCTTTTATCGTGTATTGGGAAGAAACTGCTCAATTATGATTATCCTTGTTCTTTTCCCTCTACTTTCTGTTGAACGTACGTCTCATTTCCAGGATCCGGAGCCTTCTCCCACCAGGCACAAGAAACTCGCCGGTGCGGTGTCGATGTTTGGCAATATCGATCCCAGCACCATCATCAAAAAGCGAGCAAGCTCAAGCTTCTCCGGGAGTGAGAAAGAGACAGCGCCCTCGCCTACATCTCCACCCGACGCGAAGAACGATTCTCTGGGCTCGCCTGATGCACAGGTAGGCGAAATGGCCGAACAACAAAATGTCTGTAATTGGGATTTGTGAGACTTCAGGTTTAAACACCCTATCCTCTAGGACCACGACGGTTTTAACGGATTTGTAATCTTTGGACGATTGAAGGTCTGCTCGTCGTGGAGTGGAACAATGCAAACTGAAATAAATCTGAACAATTGAGAGGCGTTATTTTAACCCTGAAAACAAAACTTAACTCTCAGAAAACTTGACTCTCTCTCGCAAGGACATGGTCTTGCTCTTTCTCGCCAGACGTTGATGCGAGCCCTTGGCGTTAAAAAAATGTTGCATGCTTTATTTAATCTCCAGGAGATACAAAATTATATAATTTATATCAAACATATAGGGCATGCGATACTTATAATGATAACGCTATGTATACATTTGTTCCACATAAAGTTGGATGCATAGACCGTTACTTAAACTACAGTCACTTTTGTGTCTGCTTTATATTACAGTGGCACTGACTGGTATGACAAAGACTTCTTTGGGTGGCGTGTACGAGCTCTGCGTTCAAAAGGACCAGGGGAGCCTAATCAATCCCAAACAATTAGCCCTTATCACGCTGAGCGTATATACAGGAAATTCGTTTTGACACTGAGCAATCCTGTGCACAATGCACAACGTGACGGCTTGCGCTGCCTCAGATATAGAAAGAAGTCTGAGTCTGCTGGCACCGACTCCCCCGTGATGAGTGTTAATATAATTTGAATATTAAATGCCTCGCCTCACAGACCAGTAGCGATAAATAATCTGCATTCTACCTTTCTTTGAACGACTTAATAAACATTATTTAGCCTGAATGATAAATATTAACAATAGCAGCTAAGTTATTAATTGGAGAAATCCTGATTTAACAATTTAAAATGTTAAATATCCTTAGAATAATAAACTCTTTATCTGTTTGGTTTGTGTGATTTTTCAAGTGTCTGCTGCCGAATTTAGAATGTCCAAACATGTTAACACCGTAATTTTGACCTCTTTATTTAAGGAATCTGTGATAATTACTTTTTCTTGTACGCTATATTTCAATCCTACAAATACATAAATTTCCATGAGTCATTGGGCAGACGTCTGGAAACCTGACAAAAACGAAACAATTTCACAATATTATTTTTTATTGTGATAAATAATTATTGTGAGACGTGCTCTGTGATTGGCTAGTTAATCTGATTTGTTTAAATATATGTGGTGCACCACAGTGCAGCTGGTAATGTGTCTGAATTCACATAATTTTGAAATAGGTGAAGTTTTCCTCAAAAGTAGATCACTTACTTGTGCAATGCTATATATGACCATCTCTGGTTAAAAAGTTCAGTAGCTTAGAAAATTAATATTTTCTTGATTTTGGCAACAAAATAAAGGTAATGGTCTCCTCTTTCTTTTCACACTAATATCTGAACATAACCGAGTGCCAACATAATACGTGATATGCCATGGTACGTCACATATTTCTTGTGGTTTGCAAGTGTACATTGAAGGATACCACTGTAAGAGCTAAGAAAGCCATTTCCATTTTCAACAATTTGTAAGGGCAACGTTAATTTAAATATGTATGACCCAGCTGGTCTGACAAAATGGTTGCAAGGGACCAAATAATTTAAATTGAAAAAGTGTGAAATTAAAATAATAATAATTAAGTCTTTATATAGCGCCTACCATCTGAACGAGATGTCCAAGCACTTTGACAGTATTACCCCTGGTCATTGGCTTTCTCGTCTCATCCATACATACGTACGACACCCCGTACAGATATAATGATGCACGTGGATGACATAGTAACAACTCGAAGGTTCCCATTTAAACACATGGGTAAAGTGAAGCAATCAAGATAAAGTGCCTTGTCTAGGGACACAACCCGGATACCCACCAGCCGCGCTGGGATTCGAACCCGCGACCTCACAGTCACGAGTCCGTTGCCCTAATCACTGGGTTATCTCGACTTCTCGATAGATATACACATTTGGTATGTACCATGTATGCACATCGTGTTTGTATCCAACTTTATTACATACATTCGAAAGTCACAATATTTGAGAAAACGACATAAAATGTGTGACTTGTATCGGGTTACCATCCCCAGTATTGTATGCTCACGTAGACATATTTTTAGCTGTCCTTCAATATCTCTATTTGGGACTTCCGATTCGTTTTTTCAAAGAAAATCACAACCCCTATAAGTAGGCGTTTGTAACAAAAGTAGAGTAATTATAAAAAATATCATACTTTGACGTATTTGTCATTGTGATAATATTATAATTCATAGAAAACCATGTTTTGGTAAAAATCTAACAGATAGATTAAACTTTTAGGGTAAACTAGGACTTTATTTAGTACACAAGGCGTCCTTTTACATTTAAATTATATTAATATTGTGGGCTTTGAAATCCCATTATTCCATTGTGAACGCAGAGTTTCATGTTTTATTTAAATGCTTGGGATTCCAATCAAAATCGAACAGTGTAGGCCTAAATCCTATCCAATCATGCGAGAGAGTTTATTTTGTCCCTTCGATTCATACAGCCAGTCATGTAGGCTCTATCGCGCACTAACCGGGCACAGTGTTGCTACATGCAAATCAAAGTGAGCGCAACTCCGAAATGATGTGTCAATATTGCCGATATATACAAATAAAATAAACTTTCCCGTGCACTTCGTAGCGTTCCCGTGACAGTAACGCGGAATTGGGTAATTTTCGGGAATTATGAAAGACTTTTTTTGAGGAAATCCATTGCTACGTTATCATATCTAAACTTATTAGCTTCAGAGCGATGAATTGTGAAAAATATCTTTTCATACAGGTAATTTGGGGGAAATTGTAACTGTTGTTTACACGGAATGAGTATTTTGAAAACAGTAAACGGTGATATCGGTCGTTTACCGTTTCCAATGCCTTTATAATTTGTTTTGTCATTTAATGGTGTGGGTTTATTTATTTCTGTACTTATATGACACCGGCTTTATCCAATGTAGCTGTTTCAGTTCCCAAATGACCTTTACTGTCAAAATGACTTAATCGATCCAGTGACTGCTGAAGTCAATGGGTATGCCACATTGTGCTGTGCTTGCTCTGAAAATGCTGTGCGATATGTCATGCTTGTTATCACCAGCAAGAGCTTGCTGTGCACTCTACTATGTAGTCACTGTAGTGAAGTCAATTGAAAACGATGGGGATATCGGCAAAGTAATTTAAAGCAGTTTCATGTCTTTTTCACCATGTCACCGACCGGCAACCATAGCCTGTACGTAAAAGTGGTATATAGCATGTTCCCATTCATCGACCACCGTAAGTGAAAGGGTTGTACAGGACAATGGAAAATACGTTGAAATATCAATCAAAATGAACTTCAGGCAAAATCCATGGATTTATTGAAGCTGCAATGATGATACACTGAGTGAGATGGGTAGTTATTTTCGGTCTCCGCTTTCTTTGCTCTTTCGTTTGATCTTCCCGTTTGACTGAAATACCCGATTTTCCTCTTTTCTTTTACAATCCCAGTCTCCATTGCATGATCCCCTGTCACCCCCGGTTACTTCCCCCAAACCTTCAAAGAAAGAAATTTCCAAGACGAAGCCTACCATTCCCAAGAAAGAGACCACCGTTCCCAAGAAGGAAACCACCGCTCCCAAGAAGGAAACCACCGCTTCGCCCAAGGTCTCTGCTGCCACCAAGAAAGTATCTGCCGCTCCTGCCGTGGCAACCAAAAAGGTGGCGGTGCCTAAAGTGGCGGTCAAACCTCCACCCATCAAGTCGCCGATAAGTCCTACGGCTTCCAGCAAGATCAGTGCCATGCAGGTTGGAATTTTGCATTTTATTTTGTTTAATTTTGTTTTCTACCCATTTCTGCTATATTTATTATTTCATAGAATTTGTTGAAGGTAATCAACAAAGTTGTTTATATTCTACAAATCTTTAGATATTTGTTGTTGTTCCAATTCTTCCCATTTTTTTGTCTTGTCTGTTTCTATCCTTTTCTCTTATTATTTGAATCAAATGGAAGCAGGACCTGTTTCCCTGTTTATTTGGTTCTGTAGTTTTTCACATCGATAGGTTGAGATTTCCAGATCGATAGTTATCATAATATTTTAGTGTGTGTTAAAATTAAAAATGTTTGTTTGTTTATAAAATATGCCATTATATTGCTTTCTTTCCAGCTAAGACAGAGTACTAGTGTTATCGCCCAAGTTTTCACCGTTCCATTTTGGAATGGCACTTGGGGGTGATAACAGAGCTTCGGTGGAACACCCTAAGTTGTTCCCGAGACTGATAAATTGTGCTTCTGTGTAGTTCATGTTGTGGTTGTTGTTAATGCACATCTCCCATCAGTAACAAGGTATTTCTTGTCCAAATAATTATTGAGCATGTACCGATAAATATTAATATGTTGCATGCCTAATTAAATTCTTTGTATAGTCATATTATTTTGGCATGACGTAGTCAGTATAATACACTAGATCGGAGAGATAGTCAACTGCGTAGGCTATACAACTGTTTTTAATCTGTACGACTCTTTGAGAAGCCAATGGTACTTGTGCAGGCGAGTGTGGGATATCTCTATTGATGCTTGGTTACATATGACCTACTGACCCCATGTCGCAAACCTGAACTCCGACCTAGTGTATTATAGTAAGTAGTTTCCATCACAGCCGATTAATCTCACTTCATTTCGTTGTACAGTGTTGTAGCATTATAGTCTGATTACAAAACTGCATATCCGCAGGTAATTTGAAGTTTTGTTATAATTTAAAATGTATAATGTAAATGAGTAATATGTCGACACGTCTAATGAAGCAGAGATGCATTCTTCGAATATTTGCAGCATGTGGAATACTGTAGTCAGTAATTTACATTTACCCTTGTCATGGTGGACAAAGTGAGGGCGATGTTGTGGATTAAATTTCAATTATCTATGAATTCAAAATAAATGCACGTGATGATTCACTATAGAAGCACAGTAAAATTGTTTTTTGGGAAAAGTGAGTTTTTGCTATTTTTGGATTCATCGTTTCAAGATCTTTAAAATTACATATATAATTTGTACAGATTTGGGGTTAATGAGACAGTATCCCATCAATCACAAGTTGCTGGCAAAATATTATTTTCAAATGAACAGGCACAACTTTACTCCGCTTTTGTGATGGGCGGTCACATATTATGGTGTAGTGTAATCTTTCAACTATTAATCGCTTACTGAACGATGTTGTCGATACGAACAGTAACCACATGACTTTTAAAATTAGATGGATAGCACCCTCTATATCATACAAAATTTTGTTTTCTGTAACCAGTAATTATGTTACTGAATTTAAGTTAAAAAGTGTCTGAAAAGTGAAAAAAATGTTATTATTGTGTTTCGTTTTATTTGGAATGGAAAATGTTAAAACACAATTTTTGGAAGAAAAAAAATCATCTGTTTTATCACAAAATTAGTGTTTATTATTCACTTATCATACTGTTTTTCTCAAAATGATCATCTTAAAAATGAATGCGAGTGATGTTTATAATTTTGATAACTCGATGAAGGACATCCTAGTGATGTTTGTAATTTTTATAACTTAGTGAAGGACATCCTAGTGATATATATACATTTTGATAACTCAATGCAGGACACCCTAGTGATGTTTAAATGTTGATAACTCAAGGAAGGAAATCCTAGTGATGCTTATACATTTTGATAACTCAATGAATGATATCCTAGTAATCTTATTATAATTTCAGCAGTGGGGATGTTTGGATGTTTGTTAGTTTGGATGTTTGTCTGTTTGTCCATCAAAGGCTTTTTTATTACGGCTCCTTGGTTCACACAACTTATA
>JAODAI010059227.1:0-12050 GCA_027575025.1 Scotoplanes globosa | reverse complement strand
AGTTGGTGTGATGCCGCACACAGTTGGTGTGATGCCGCACACAGTTGGTGTGATGCCGCACACAGTTGGTGTGATGCAGTAAACAGTTGGTGTGATGCCGCACACAGTTGGTGTGATGCCGCACACAGTTGGTGTGATGTCACACACAGTTGTTGTGGTGCCGCACACAGTTGGTGTGATACCGCACACAGTTGGTGTGATGCCGCACACAGTTGGTGTGATGCAGTAAACAGTTGGTGTGATGCAGCACACAGTTGGTGTGATGCCGCACACAGTTGGTGTGATGCCGCACACAGTTGGTGTGATGCCGCACACAGTTGGTGTGATGCCGCACATAGTTGGTGTGATGCCGCACACAGTTGGTGTGATGTCACACATAGTTGGTGTGATGTCACACACAATTGGTATGATGCAGCACATAATTGGTGTGATGTCACACACAGTTGGTGTGATGTCACACACAATTGGTGTGATGCCGCACACAGTTGGTGTGATGTCACACACAGTTGGTGTGATGTCACACACAGTTGGTGTGATGTCGCATACAGTTGGTATGATGCAGCACATAATTGGTGTGATGTCACACACAGTTGGTGTGTTGCAGTACATAAATGTGTTCATCACATCAATGTGTACATCACATTAATATCAGGGGCGTAGCTGTGGGGTGCGAGGGTGGAATACCCCTTGACAAAATAAATAGTCGACATAATCGGTAAATTAATGGTCTGTCGGCACAATTACGATTCCCATATAACCAGTGCTGTGGCCGAGCGGATAAGGTTGGCGGTTCTAGAAGCTGTGAATCTCAGTAACTGGGAGATCCAGGGTTCGAATCCCGGGTCGGGCCTAGGGGTTTTCATCGGAGAGCAATCACGGCTTTCCCATGCCAACGACTCATTATAATGTTAGTCTATTTGTAAGTTTACTATTCACATTGGTCAATCGGCCAATGAAGAGTAATAAAACCAGTAGCTTTCTGACCGCATAATTTCAGCAGTGGCCAATATTACCTATGACCTTGGCTACATAGGCTGCCATAAATTACTACTAGACTAACTGGACACACACGATAAAATGTTGTTATATACAATGTAATGTTAATTCAAATAGCACAATCGTAATTATTGACAGGTTTAGTATCGAATTCATGTTACTTTTGTTGGAAAATATTCAAGATTTGCCGAGAAATGAGACACAAAAATAAATATTATTTCGATTTTGCGAAAGATTAACCTTAGATTCAGAGATTTTTCTTGGAAACATTTTTCCAAAAAAATGCAAAAAATAGTCCCAGATTAATACCAAACTCAAACTAAGTTGACCGACAGACCCAACTACAACATGAACTACCCATAAATTGGGCGTTTTTTGTTTTGTATTGGTGTCACCTAATATAGAGTATACCACCCAAAACCGCGGAATTAAGTTGGTCAGTGCCACGTGGCTAAGAGAAGCTGCTAGAGTGTTATGGTATTTTTTTGAAAAGGCTATAATTGTAATGTTTCTCAAGTCAAAAGATCCAAATTTGACTTAAAATTTAATAACTGGATGACCACCCGACGTGAAGTTTTTGCTTCTCCCACTTCGGTGGTCGTTTAGCGTCGCAAAATTAAAAATAACCTTCCAGGCCTATTATTATTATTATTAATAATAATAATAATATAAATCTTCACTGTGTTGTAGTAGCCTACGGCAAACTTTTTGTATCGTATGGGAATCATCAATTTTGCGGACTATAGACTGATCATTAATTTGCTTACCTCAACTGTTTTAACGTGCAGGTGTCCCTGTGTGCATTAACCTGTATTTAGTTGTGATTGTCATGCTGATTTAGCCAATGCTCACTCATCCCCACCCCCCAGTTTTATAGAACAACCAAATTGTACAAGGCTTGGCGCTGAATACACAACATAAATTTCCCCAATTGCACTCACCTTCCCCGTATATTATATTGTACTCATCATCATCATGTCCACGTAATTTTGTATACCATTTTCTTTTCACGGCGCTTTGCGCCGATAACACCATTAATATAATTATACTCTCCCCGACTTACCTGTTTTCCCCATACCCGCCGACTGAATTTCCCAAGACTGGTTACATATGTTTGGGGGAAGCAGTCCCTTCCCTTGCATACATAGGCGGATCCAGGGTGTTTAGAAAGGGGGGCGCCCTACACATTTTTGTAATGGAATTTTCGGTGAATTGTGTAACGTCTATGCAAGAAAGTGAACAAATAGGGGGCGCGGGCACCCTGCGCTCCCTGGATCCGCGCCTGACACACGTTGTAGCCTGTAGGTCGATATGTATTATACTTAATCACAATGCAACACAACGTAGTGCTAGAGTCTTAGTAAAGCCATCCATATAAATAGACTTGCCATTAGATGGTTGGGGAATATTAGAAAAAAATGTGGACACAAAACTTTTTTTTTGCGGGAGGTGAACGATAATCATGAATTGTACCAGTAAAACGCATATAAGCACTTCAATTACGACTGCTGTCGGCACTCTAATAATGTTGCTGGCATAACGAAATGGCACTTTTATGACGTTATACCGGTACTTAAACTTTCAACTTTGGAACTTTGTCATGTTTGTGGTGATCTTATTCAGGTGTGTAAAATTGTTCATGGTTTTGAGGAGTTGATTTTTTATGATTTCTAAGCAGCATCGTGCACGGGGTTTGTAAGGTGGTGGGACAACTTCGATATTCCACGAATGGCATGGGACCAAGGGTGGCGCCTATATTCCCATAACGGGGGAGATGTTCCCAAAGGGGGTCTAAAACACCACATTTTCACCGTATAGCAGAATAACACAGCACAAATTATGCGAAGGATTTTTTCCAGACGTCACTTCCCCTCGCACACTCACCTACCCACATTCGGCATACATTCGGCAGTGACATTCGGCACACATATTTTTAGTGTTTGACATCAAATGACCTTTGACCTCCACCAAAAAGAATACAAGACTTGTATGCATTGGGGTCAACCTTCACACCAAGTTTCAACATTGTCGGACTTTAAATTTTTCGAGAAAACGTGTTACAAGCCATTTTTCATTCTGTACTTTAGTTGCAAGGACCTTACGTCACTTTTATCTTGACAAAGACGGTCTTTAATTAAATGGCGTTTTGAAATTGAACACTCCGAACCTCAAGATATTGAGAACGGAATGGCCGATTTGACTCTAGTTTGAAGCATTTTGATGAGACAAATTTCTGCTCTATAATATCAACTAACATTATTTACAAACTTGGTGAACCCTTTAAGAACGACCGTGATGCATTTTTGTTCTGCTATGTGTGGATTTAAGACTTCCAATCTGTAGTGAGGGTTCATGAATTTGGTACGAGGCATGTGCTTTCTGATCCCTTTTTACTTAAACACAATTATAATCAAATCCTTTTCATATAGCTTTATGTTAGCAGCACATGTTCATTATGTAACGAGATCCTACAGTGTACCCACGTGGTGGGCTAGATTTTTTTTGGATAGGTCAGCTATGCAAGCTTAAAATTAAAAAGCCAGAAGACAGTAAAATAAGTTAAACTACCGGGGTTACAAATTAGTGAACTTGGAACAAAATCAATCGATTAATTAAAATAAATGTATTTAATGACTTTTGAAGATCACTCGAAATGTAGTAGGCTACACTCGACGTACAAATGATTTGTCGGACCGTTTGGCTCAGTTTATAGAGTTTTTGACCATAAGGTAAGGGTTTCGAACACAGATAGGCATACATCATACATCAGTGGACTGGTGACAGTGACTGTGTTTTTCCAGTATATCAGTATATCCCTGATTGGTAGCCCCATGACCTAACTGGCATATACAATTATGGGAGTGGCTCTACAGTAACCGCGTTGTTGAAAAGGGCCAGGAAACATTATCAATAGATCAAATCAAGCCTCCAATTTCACTGAATTTCCCGTCTCCTAATACGAACGCTACCAAATCAATGTGATTAACTATGCTCATATTCATGCTGTGTCTAGACTGCATTCCAGGGCAATAAGTTGTCCAAGATTAGCAGTTTCGATAAAAACATCACAATATTCTTCAAATTTTACTATGTTTTCCTCAAATATATAAATAATTGGGATAGGCCTATGCACATATATTAAATGGTATCCACTATCTCATAGGTTGACGTTCACCAGCCCCAATTAAGTTTACTATTTTATGGACACTTACTTTCGTAATAGTCGGTGAAAAGTTTCGTTATTAGGAAAAGTGATAATGTCAATTTAACAAGGTTTCTGAAAGTTTTTTTTTAAAACAGCGATAGGCCAACAACATATTGTATTCATATTATACCGGTACCGATTGATTGTATATAACCATGGAGTAGCTCCATGATATAACACCACAATGCATAATAGTATTTTGATACACTCTCATGTTTAATAATTGAACATTGTCCGTAGTCTTTCTAGTTTTTTTCATATAGGATGAATCACTGATTTAAGGGGAGGCATACGCCCTAAATTGTGTTAATTCACCTGCTAATTATCAGTTATCAGTACAATACCATGCACAATTACAGGAACATCATACCATCCCACACTCTTAGCTCTAATACTGATCATGAATGGACATTTTCGTCAGGATTATTATAATTTTTAGACAGGAATACATCTTTCGTATTGCTCTCTAATGTCCCCAAAATATTATCAGAACAAACAATTAACATTTTCGACAGTAAAAATAGCTTTTTGTACAGTGTTGCCGAAATGTACGTAAAATATATATATGTTGCGTGATATTACGTACGAAATATGCCAATCTATGCAAATTTATGTAAATATCTGATAAAACATATGTTTTATCCAGGCCCATACGCAACCCTAATTGGGAGATTGACATTCTTCATAAAATTAAGACTTTTATTCCAAAGCATTAATTATTGTGCATTTATAATACTATTATGCTTCCCTATATACATATGGTTGTTATATGGGGATTTACGTTTCCCACCCATGTAAATCGCATTCATTTATTACAGAAACGAGCTATGTGAATCATTTGTTATTCTATATACTTATCCTACTCGATCATTATTTCATAAATGTAATGCTTTAACTATATTTGATATTGCTCATTTCCAAACTGCTACTTTTGTGTTTCAATATTTTAATAATTCTCTTCCTGCAAGTTTTAAATATTTCTTTGTGAAAAATCCAATTCACGTGTATCCAATTAGAGGTAATCATATGCATTCAATTTTGTAACATTTAAGTAGTAGTCAGCGTTTTTTTAAATTCACCGGTCCAAGAGTCTGGAATTCAATCCCGGTGTATATTAAGAATTGTTTCACATAAATGCATTCAAAGTAATCTTAAAAAGTATCTGTTGTCTAAATATTCCATTGCGTGATTTTCATTTACATTATACAGTTTTGCTTAATTATTGTTTTGTATATAATAAGATGTTTTGTTCGTTTTGTCCAGGGGACCACCTATAAGCTTTTTATAGCTTATGTGGTATCCCTTCAGCCTGGTCATAATTATTCTTTTATTTAAGCATCTTCATTAAGACAACTAAGTGTATATTTATTTTAAAGCTGCATTATATATTATCAGTATCTTTTATGTTATATTATGTCCACATTATTGCCTCACGTGACATAATTCAATAGGCAAAACCTGAATTAGTCGAATGGTGTGTCTGTTGGAATAATTTCATAGAAGATGATAAGTTTGCAGATTATGTTGCTTCAATCATGATTGCTATATAGTGTATAGTGTCTACTATATTGTTTATTTGATCTGTCAGCATATTGTTGATCAAAGTGTCAATCTGTCGATTGGGATTGTACTAATTTTCTTTGTGACTTTGTAAATTTATTTATCGTGTAACCCATTTCTGGGTGTGGAGATAACCCCTAAATATACAATTCAAAACTTGAATGTATGCATAATAACTATAAATTTAAAGTAATAAGCTTAAGAATAAACATTTGGCAATGAGTTTGAAAAAAATACTGGCGTTGCAATTGCAACCACGAGCATGTTAAGGCCTTCATTGTTCAAGGTGTGAAAGCTTAATGAAATTATTGAAAATAATTATATAACAAAAACTCAAGTGGTTTCAATAAGGGGGCGTGATACATTAGTAATTACATGCCTGTTAACTGTGACAATAAATCGATAATATATTTTTTCAATTTAATAATGTTATGTTTCCGACTTAACTCTTTCCAGACCAGACCATATATTTGATGCGCATTTGCTAGCCAGAGCATTTTTGTCTCATCATGAAGCAACTTTTGTCAATGAAATAATTCATCGGAGGAATATGGTTGCTTATATATATTATTAATAGACTAGGCCTACCACTTTTAAAGATACAGATCAGGATGTTCATTATTTGCATCAAGAATATTACTTGAAACGATAATATAAACCCCAAAGGATCATAGTTGATCTATGCATCTGTCATCTTACTTTTACGGAGTACGCTCAACTGGTATTTAACATGATAGCATTAATATTACGTCTTTCATATTGCATTTTCCATCTCAAATTACGAGATCTCAAAGTACTTTAACACTATCCTTGGTCATTGGTATTCTCGTCTGACCCACACATGCCGTACGTGGACATTAATGGCTCTAATAAATGCCCGCATTTACATAGTCACAGCTCCCAATTTTACATTTATACCCTCGTGTAAAGATAATCAATCAATATAAAGTGTCTTGCCCCCAAGGAAACACACCAAGATAATAACTAGAAGTGACGAGCAACTTTAAACTGTTAGAGCGGACGAATGATAGTTCCAATAAAGTAAATTGCACCACCAATTACTAAAACGTATATGCAATAAGATTATCCAGGATAATTTGGACAGCGATGCATAAGCTAGTGGGGCTATATATATATATATATATATATATATATGTACAGTTAAAATCCTTGTACGGAGGGCGTGTGGCATTTATATATTTACGACTGTATACCACTTTTCACAAATACTGAGTATATGTATATATATATGCGTATGCCTGTCATATTCACCCTATGCATGTATACCCGTGTCTGTAGTATCCATATGTATATCACGCATATGTAGTATGTATTACATGTATGTATGTATCTTCAGTGATATCATGCATAATCTTACGCATGTATGTACATATATGCAGTATATAATAGTACAGTGGTAGGGCCTACTTGCTGGATACTAGTGCTACGTCATACATGTCTGTATGTTTCTGCAGTGTTCAATGCCACAGCGATCCGTACTTGTGCTATATCGGATACCGGGCACAAAACTAAAGCAAACCCATCTTGATATATATGTCTATATGACTTTTCTCTAGAGAAACCAAATTAGGAATATCAATGTTGGCCTTTGGACTTACGATTGTTAGGTAAATACGTCAAAGAAACCTAACAATACCGTGTAAACAATAGCGACAGTATGATATATATACCCACGTCACGGTCACGGACCATATGCAAATAACTAATTATAGTATACCCACAGCTGAGTTTAAGGTTATCATTATAAATAAGGAAACTGTACTTTATTGTCTCCAAATATCACAAATATAGCGGTGGATGTAAATTATTCTTGTCAACTTGTATAAAATATTAATAATAGGAAGCAACTATTCTGATTAATCAGCATACGTATACTGGGTTTGATCATTAACTGACGATGGAAAAACTACAAGTAGGAGACAATGCTTATATTTTTTCTATAGTTATTCATCATGGTGATGGAGATATGATTCCCATGGTATAGGTGTATGCAATTGTAATCCAACACAAGCACACACACGGCTTTCAACGATAATTTTGTCCAGCTTGCCTTTTCATGAAATGATCAAATTATCTTTTGATAATTAGATATTATCAATACACATAAAGTTTGAAATTAATGTTAGTTGATGTGATAGAGCAGAAAATTATCTAGAAACTGCTTCAAACTAGAATCAAACCGACCATTCCGTTCTCAACATATTAAGGTTTGAAGTTGGCAATTACAAAACGCCATTCTGTTAAAGGGTTCATAAAGTTTGTTCATAATGTTAGTTGATATTATAGAGCAGAAAATGATCTACAAAATGCTTCAAACTAGAGTCAATTGGACATTCCGTTCTCAATATATTGATGTTTGAATTTTTCAAATTTAGGGTTCCAATTTTTTTACAAACGTCTTTATCAAGACTATTGTGACGTATGGTCCTTACAGCTAAAGTACAGAAATAGCCTGATAAATGGCTTGTAAATACGTTTTCTCCAAAAGATAAGGTATGATAGTGTTCAAACTTGGTATGAAGGTTGACCCCAATGCATGCAAGATTTGTGTAAATTTTGGTGGAGGTTAAAGGTCATTTGAGGTCAAACACTAAACCATTTGGCATTTTGCTCTTCGCCACCCAGGGGTATTTAGGAACATGTGCAAGCATGGGACAAACATTTCGGAAGGAGGCCCGGCAATTCACCAATGGGCCTTACGGCCCATCGAGTCTCTTGTTTTATCACAGATCTGCTCACAGTAATCTGATTACTGACCACAGCGAAAGCTGGGTGTCAACCTGTTTGTTGTTGAGTTTATTGTTAGATGTAACTAATTAAATTAAGACTTATTTGGATAACCATAACGGTTATTAATATTACTCTAGACTATCATGGTGGTGTTTTATTTTATATTAGTTTGTTGTCGATCTGCAGGTCCTGAGTTGGTACATATCGGTATGTTGATCAGTTACCTTTGCATGGAACCAAATGATGTATGTGTACGTGTTTAATACGATAGTCTATATACCCCTATTTTATATATTTATATTTATATATGCATACATACATATTACATCATTTACGTATGTATGTGATTATATGGATATCTGCATGTACAATGCGTGTAATTTTAATTTATATCGTGTCTTTATTTAATATTTATCTATATTAATATTATGTTGCCTCTCTTTCCCCACCCTACCCCTTCATCTCTCACCTCCTTCACCGCAGTGGCCCAAAGCCAAAAGTGGTCATCGTATACTCCTAAAAGTAAAGTTAATACTTTGGGAAAAAACTTTCCGTTAATATAGTATTGAACTTAATGCAATTCCATAAAAAATGCACAAAATAACCAGGCTAAAATTATAATTGCCTAGAGGAATCTGTGTTTCTGTTCTTAGTATATTGTCTGACCGGTTAGCTCAGTTGATAGAGCGTTGGACTTATGATCGTAAGGTCACGAGTTCGATTCCGGAGTGACGATGATTATATTCCAGTGACTCTAACTGGTATATCAAAGGCTTTGGGTAGCTCATATAACCAGTGCGTTGAAGAGGGCCAGGGAACCTATTCATTCGCTATTCTTTCATATATTTGTGTACAAATAACAAAAATAGTAAAAAATAAGTAAAAAATACGTCCCTTTTAATGCAAAATTATTATTTTTTCGAGGGTGAAAATGGTGATAATAGACCTGAAAATCTGCCAACTATCAATTATGGACGACTTGGATAAAAGTAATGATGGAAAAATAACTAAATTTAAAGGGGTGCTATCCGTAATATACTTTTCCGCGAGGGACGGTATTCAACGAGAGGGACAGAAATGTGCCTTTACAACGCAAAGGGTCAGATTTTACATTATTAAAATTGATAATTATGGCAATATGACATTTGTTTGCTTTGTATGATGAATTGTGGACCTAGGAACCATATATGATTTGCTGTGTGTTAGGCATAGTATGCCCAAAAACATTTCTTCACATTTTCGCTAATTTTGTTTGAAACAATTGGATTCTGTAATTTTGGTATGTTTCCACTATTTACGGGAGCTTCGATCATTTTTAAAGAATTTACTATGCTACCTCACTAAGCTTGGCAGCAAAAATACAAGTTCCGTCCCTCGAATTCCGTTCCTCGCGCTTACTTTGTTTGTTAAATCCAATTTTAAAACTGATTTTAGTCAGTGTTAGAAGAGTAATTAATCTGATTATAAATGCAGTAATTGATATAGATTCTGATTAAGTTGGATACAATTTTATTAAATTGCTTGAAGTGCTTGCACACCCAATTTTTATCATTCCGTCCCCGGCGCCAATACACATTCCTTGCTATGGCAACACGTATCAGTTTTCATCATATGTTTTAATTACTTTATCATGATCTATGGTAGTCTCTGTAATCAATCAATTACTATATTTTTCTGAGTTCACTATTGTGGAGCTAAAATAAATTAAAATGTGTTTCAAATTCCGTCCCTCGCGCTTACGGTAGTTTCGGTTTTGGCCTATATGCATCCCACTATGTCACTGTGTTTATCGTATACAATATATAATTGGGGTAAATATATTAATAGTGATACTATATTCTTCTTGACACACAGTTTAATGGAATAACACAAAAAAGTTGCAGAGTACACTCGTCGTTCCCAAGTTCGTCTACCACAGTGCGGCCAAGTTGCTGCAAGGATACATTTCGTATTAATGCACTTGTCGTAGTGCTTGCGAATCCGCCAGTCTTTGAAGACAAAGACTTAATCTATATTGAACATTGTACTTCCTGTTAGTAACTGTACTAGTTAAATACTCTATACTTCTTGTAACTAATATTGAAACTGTATCTTCTTGTACCCGTAACTATACAATTACCATACAAACAGGGGTAGAGGGCAACCATGCCGAAACCATTGCTCTCGTGTATGGGCATTAAGAAGCCTTAACGCTGTAACATGTTATAAAACCGAGGCTATAGACTCGTAAACCTAACCCTTGTTAATAACCAAATAGCATTTAAAAGTTAATTAGAGTTTCGAAAAATACGCATTTATATACTCATGTGTTATAACAGTGTTATAATAATTTATTCGGTATGGGTGTATAGGGGGGACAGGTGATGATCTTCTCTCATCCCAATACTTAGACAGTTGGTGGAAAATAAGCTGGATGTCAAAGAGAGTAGGACAGTCTGTTTTATAGTGACATAACTTTTGACTGCATTTTAGTCCGTTATGGCGTTCTATAAAAGAGAGTATGACATTCGGTTTCATAGACGTCGAGACGGTTTCTGTATTCCTGTAACTAATATACGTAACTATGTCAGTTATTTAACGGTATGCGTCATAGTTATACAATTATGTGGCCGCACCGTGTAATTTATGTTACGCAAACTGTACATAACAGTTTATGTAATCTATAGCAACGGACATCAAACTGTAACGTCACTGTTATACGTTTGTGCTACGTGGCTAAATGCTACGTAGCTAAATGCTACGTAACATCATCAACGTATTGGATCACAGTTTTGCAACTAAGTTTTGAATTATTTTTGTTGTCATAAGCTATATAAGCAGTGAGTGCACAGAGTTACATCCCCAAGAACTTTGGTAATTATATAGTCCTGGAGGAGCCCTTTAAGGGGCTCGAGCAGGTTTTCCATTCTACAAAGTTACATCCCCAATCAAGATATGAGCTCACCGTGATGCCTCTATGACATGCCTCTAGGACAACACCAACAACTTGTTGGAAACCACTTTCTGTTACATTTTTCAAATTTTTGAAGTCAGATTATGAAAGACCGATGTCGATTCCCTCTAAGGGGACCAAAAATTGTAGTTGACTCCTAACCCTATAACCATGTTTTCTAATCAATTAACCTTTTAAAAAAATGAGGCTTGCCCTAGCTGGTGTAGCCATGGAAGACAAATTACGTGTCCGGTACTAGGCTATACAAGTACTTCCAGCCTGACCAGATATAAGTAGTCCTGTGTTTCCTCAGAAAACTGTCACAGTGTCATGTTTTTTGAGGAACTTAAGATTTGATTATGAAATTTAATCTTATTTACGATTCAATTTCATAGAGACGGAGGTACTAACACAAGCGGGCCAATGACCCATCGTTTGGGCGATGAAACGGAACCCAGAGGTTTCATCGCAGGACAGCAATATTTTTAAATTAATTTTCAGTAATTTCGACTTACAATAATGTACAGGTATTCTCTCTCTACCTCATGTATCCCTAACAAGGGGTGAGGAAGAATACACTAACTAACAGCCGCGTCATTGGCCAAC